>JASANB010004378.1:0-132819 GCA_030248155.1 Sabatieria punctata | reverse complement strand
GAACCAAAATTTTCGCCGGAACCGGAACCGGAACCGGAACCACCCAGTTCCGGCCGGAACCGGAACCGGAACCGGAACTTTTTCGCAATATTTGGTCCAAAATTTATAGAAACGTATTTATAGGCACGTCGTGTACAAATTCCTGTTATAAACATCAGCAGAAGTTCAAATCAACAACAGAATACAGACTTTTCAATAACAGTAGTCAAGAGCACGCAAATTGTACTTCAGAAAGAGAAGCTTTTCAACATTTTCAGGTTTCAGCTTTGATCTGTCACCTTCGGAGATGTTTTTAGCTGCCTTAAAGGCACAGTTGTTAAATTTTTTTGAAGGCCAAAAATTTTTGCTTTTTTTAAAAACTTAAAAAAAAATTTTTTTTGAAAATCGTCTTAAATGGGTCCAGCATGCTAGTACAGATACTTACAACAAATTTTCCACTTTTGCACCTTAAGTCAGTTGAGAAACCTGTTCAAAAACGGCTTTAATCGTCTCGCCAGTCTTCGGATCGGTGTAGACTTCCTGGCTGCAGTCTCAATGCTCTCGTAGATCGCTTGGGAGGCGAGCCTTCGAATTTGGTACGTCGTGCGCCGCGCTGAAACAAACAATACAAAGTATATGGATAATGCTTAAGCTGCACAATCGACCGGAATTCCGGTTCGGTTCCGGTTCCGGCCGGAACTGGCGGTTCCGGTTCGGTCCGGTTCCGGTGAAAAAGGGTACCGGAACCGGAACTTTTTCATTCACTATTTTCGATGGATATTCAGTTACATCAAGCATTATTGCGTCTGTTTAATAAAGTGCGCAGCTCAGTGGGGGCAGTAGAATTTGCATGAATGGGGAGAAATTATGCAGTTTTCCATGTTATGCATCATTAGAAGTGCCTCTAAAGACAATTTTCGGTGAAATTATGCAGTTACAGGCAGTGTTTAGAGCTGTATTGTCGTTTTCGAACAGGTTTCTCAACTGACTTAAGGTGCAAAAGTGGAAAATTTGTTGTAAGTATCTGTACTAGCATGCTGGACCCATTTAAGACGACTTTCAAAAAAAATTTTCTTTTTAAATTTTTAAAAAAAAGCAAAAATTTTTGGCCTTCAAAAAAAATTTTTTTAACAACTGTGCCTTTAAGGCAGCTAAAAACATCTCCGAAGGTGACAGATCAAAGCTGAAACCTGAAAATGTTGAAAAGCTTCTCTTTCTGAAGTACAATTTGCGTGCTCTTGACTACTGTTATTGAAAAGTCTGTATTCTGTTGTTGATTTGAACTTCTGCTGATGTTTATAACAGGAATTTGTACACGACGTGCCTATAAATACGTTTCTATAAATTTTGGACCAAATATTGAAAAAGTTCCGGTTCCGGTTCCGGCCGGAACTGGGTGGTTCCGGTTCCGGTTCCGGCGAAAATTTTGGTTCCGGTCGATCGCTAATGTGTGGGGTAGGCTAGCAGAGCTGACATATCTGGTATAGTCAGAAGTTTGTTTTGGCAAAGTTTTTTGAGACGTAGAATAGCATCTACACATACAGTCAGGACTTACATAGGGCATAATATAGTAGAGGTCCCATTATGGTACCGGTAAGTAATTTATTCAACTTAACAGTGGTATTTGTGACTGGTACAAATGCCGTTAAATATTTACAGGTGATCAGTACTCATGAGAAGACGCTGACGTACTGTACTATGATTCGCTTGGAAGTGGAACGGATCCCAATGGCGTTTTGCCCTGGTTCAGGTAAGATAGCCAAATACAGGGTGTGCCAAAAAAAAACAACCCAGCAGATTTTTCGCTGTAGCAACCGCAAATCTCAACCGATTTGAATGAATCCTTTTTTAAATGAAAGATAAATAAATTCTTGAAAGATTGATGTAACGTTTATTAATGTACTCTGCTTAGTTCCTGAGATATTCACTCTCAAAATCAAAACTGTGATTTTGGCAGTGAACAAGAGGGAATTTTTATTTTTCCGCTGCACTTCGTAATAAAACGGATTCCTGCTACTGCTGAGGGCTATTGGAGGCTTTACTGGTGACACATAAACTCGATTCACTTCAACAGTAAAGTGTCATTAGCCCCCAGCAGTAGGAATCTGCTTTAGTATGAAGTGCAACGGAATCGCTCTTGTTCTTTGCCAAAATCTGTTTCTGACTTTGAGGGCAAATATCTCAAGAACAAAGCAGTGAATCTCAATAAAAATTGCACCAATTTTTGAAGAATTTATCAATCTTTCATTCAAAAAAAAGCATTCATTCAAATCGGTTTATATTCATGGTTGAAAAAGTAAACAATCTGCTGGGTTGTGTTTATCACTCTTGTTCACTGCCAAAATCTCTGTTTCGACTTTGAGGGCAAATATCTCAGGAACTAAGCAGGCTATCTTAATAAACGTTACATCAATCTTTCAAGAATTAATTTATCTTTCATTTAAAGAAGGATTCATTCAAATCTGTTTCGGTTTCTACCCAAAAACTCCTCCGGGTTTTTTTTTTGCCCTTTTTTTTTACTTATTTTTCCTTTACTCTATATTTAGGGTTTTCGGGGCGCGGAGGAAGCCGCCACCCCCACCCCCTTGGGGGGGGGGGGGGGGGGGGATTTTTCACCCCAGTATGTACCTGCCGGTGGACAAGTAGTTTTCTTCTGATAAAAACGTGGATACTTGTCACATGTCTATAGTCCTTGCCAAAAAAGAGCGGACTGGCGGTTTTTTGCGAATAACTCCTTATGGGTGCATCGGAGCGCTTTTTTGCCTCATAACCAAAGTTGTAGAGTGGCTCGAGTGCGGTACTCTGGTGCAACCTAATCTGCGCAACGCGCCATGGTAATGCTAATCTGCGCAACGGAAAAAATCAGCTTTTCCTGTAGTTGGGATGAACGCGAGTTTTTCAGTGCGTTATAATCTACAGACCTCGGGGATTTCAAAAATGTATTCATATTTCTTCTAGGTGGAACGGTTCCAGAGTTATACACCATCAAAGTTGGCCGAAAATGCTAAAAATGGCCATTTTTGGCGATCTTCACTTTTCTGGGGGCGGGATTGGAATAACTCTGGACTAACTCAGCCGATCAGGCTGAAATTCACAAATATGGTGTAAAATTTAGTTTTGCGTCGATTGAGACACATAAGAACCCTGAAAAATTGACCCTGATACCGTAATCCCGATTTTTTTAAACTTTAGGTCATTTGAATTTTTCTCTGCTAGTATGTAGTAGTTTAAGTCCTCCACTGTGGTTAAAAATGTACTTTACAGTGTTTTGAATCGATTTCAGTCCATTCTGAAGCCATTCGGATACTGTAGTGTGTGGTCCTGGAACGAAAACTGCATTTTGTGAAATTAAGTGGTTTCTGCGGCAAAGAAATGCCCTATAGAGTAGGCACTAAGGGTTTTCATGGTCAGGGAATCCATTGCTGACATAACTATAATCACTGGGATACTGTATTTTGAGGCCTGACACGAAAAATGCTATTTTGCGTTTATACATGCCTGGTGCAAGGAAACGCTCTATAAAGTAGACAATATAGGTTTTCAGGGGTGGGGAATCTATTTCTGACATAACCATCATTGCTGGGTTACTGTATTTTGAGGTCCTGACGAGAAAATTGTTATTTTTTGCTATTTGGGTGTTCATGTTGCAAGGAAACGATGAATTGACAAACACTATACGTTTTAGACATCAACGAATTCATTCAGGGCATAGCGTATGTTACTGGATTACTGTATATTGTGGTCCTGAAACGAATGTACAAACTCATAAGTTTGATTACCTACTTTATCCAGCTTTGCTCTGCAACCTGAACACCCAAATAGCAAAAAATAACAATTTTCTCGTCGGGACCTCAAAATTCAGTAACCCAGCAATGATGGTTATGTCAGAAATAGATTCCCCACCCCTGAAAACCTATATTGTCTACTCTATAGAGCGTTTCCTTGCACCAGGCATGCATAAACGCAAAATAGCATTTTTCGTGTTGGGACCTCAAAATACAGTATCCCAGTGATTATAGTTATGTCAGCAATGGATTCCCTGACCATGAAAACCCTTAGTGCCTACTCTATAGGGCATTTCTTTGCTGCAGAAACCACGTAATTTCACAAAATGCAGTTTTCGTTCCAGGACCACACACTACAGTATCCGAATGGCTTCAGAATGGACTGAAATCGATTCAAAACACTGTAAAGTACATTTTTAACCACAGTGGAGGACTTAAACTACTACATACTAGCAGAGAAAATTCAAATGACCTAAAGTTGAAAAAATCGGGATTACGGTATCAGGGTCAATTTTTCAGGGTTCTTATGTGTCTCAATCGACGTAAAACTAAATTTTACACCATATGTGTGAATTTCAGCCTGATCGGCTGAGTTGGTCCAGAGTTATTCCAATCCCGCCCCCAGAAAAGTGAAAATCGCCAAAAATGGCCATTTTTAGAATTTTCGGCCAACTTTGATGGTGTATAACTCTGGAACCGTTCCACCTAGAAGAAATATGAATACATTTTTGAAATCCCCGAGGTCTGTAGATTATAATGCACTGAAAAGCTCGCGTTCATCCCAACTACAGGAAAAGCTGATTTTTTCCGTTGCGCAGATTAGCATTACCATGGCGCGTTGCGCAGATTAGGTTGCACCAGAGTACCGAGCTCGAGCCACTCTACAACTTTGGCTATGAGGCAAAAAGCGCTCCGATGCACCCATAAGGAGTTATTCGCAAAAAACCGCCAGTCCGCTCTTTTTTGGCAAGGACTATAGATCATACATGGGCCGCGGGGGGTCGGGGGGGTTGCCCACCCCCCAACTTGGGCTCGACCCCCCCAAGCGACCCCACCCACCCACCTGAAGCCGACTTTTGTTCCTGACCCCACCCACCAAAATCGCCGCGACCCCCCAAACCGGCAGGGCAGGCCCACCCCCAATTTTCGGATTTTGACTACCCCCAACCCATTTTTCCGGCCCATGTATGGTCTAGATACCGGTGGCTGTTAAAATTAGGAGCGGTATGTGCCAGAAAACGTTGTGTCATACAAAAAACTATTCCAGATACCTCGGCAAACAAACTACGGTGACTGCGGAATTTTCGTCTTGGCCTTTGCTGCATTTCTAGCAAGCGGTCGACGCATTGATGCAGAACCAAACCAAGTGACCGTTTTGTTCTCATAAACTTGTGCTTGTATTCACGCGTTTGTTTTTAGCAACAAATGGTGACAGCTGACGGCCTATTTGCCGTACTGCACAGAGAACGAATTGAACCGGCTAAACTTCCTGAGGGAAAAATGAAACTAATCTGCAGACATTGTTTTTTGTGATCATTTAGGTCTATGAACAATGCTTGTTCCATGTCGCTCGCAAACGCTCTCATTTTCGCCTCTTCATTGCAAACCTGTTGTGTGGTTCTAGTTGCGTTTTTCTTCTAAGCTGTGTTACATTTCTGATAGTCCTTCACTAACGCTGTTTTTGGTAACGCTATTTGTCTGTTGACAGCGATGTATCGCTTGTTACAGGTGGCTCGTGACTGAAATCGTACCGTTGTACAATGCACAGTCGTGTCTTGTTAGTGTGAATGTCCACTAGTCGGTTAATCATTCGGAAGAGCAGAACGAGTAAAGCGTTTTGCCTTTGCTTCATTAATCAGATTCTCTAAACCTACAAAAATTAGCCGAACTTGTCCGTATTAACTGTTTCGCTTGGCTACTCTTCGTTTACGGCTGAAACGTTCGTTTGCCTGTGTTTCATAACGTCTGGGTTGTTGGCCAAAAAGTTGAGTAACTGTTACACTCCAGCAAATAAGGTCACATGAACAAGTTTACAAGTGCCTTTGCTGCAGCGCTTTATTAGCTCCAGCGAGAGGGAGAGAGGGCGCAGTGCCCGCGGGCAGTGTAAACGGTGCCAATTCTGACTGGCGCCGGCAAGGAACTAGAGGCGTCTGGAGCGCTGAGGTAGGCCGGGGTACCGTGTTGACTGCCTGTTTCGCTGCGCTGGTGTTAGTTGGTTTGATTGACATGACCTATTAATAGTTGGAGTTGGTATGCGAGGTTGTAAACAAATAACCAAATCTATATAGACCACAAAAAGGCATAGAAATCACATGAAAATTAGCGGGTCATAGACCCGCAAAAAGACCGTCGGGTTTTGAGATTAGTCAGCACAAAAAGGCATAGAAATCACCCCCTCCAAATATCAGAACCAATCAACTCAAAATCAAACGAAATCATTTTAGAACCACGAAAAAACAAAACAACGTTAAAAACACCACAAATGTAAGAGGCAAACAGATCGATTTTCAGAAAAAAAAATCAACAGCAATAAAAGCAGTGCTACAGCAAACGCAATAAATTTGCATAAAGCAAATTGACATAACCAAGCCCAAACATGTAGCCATCACTTCCAAAACTAGTTCACTAAAGCAAAAAAACCGAAAGCATCCTACCAAAACTCGACAGCGCTCAGTGGTCCTAACGAAAGCCCAAAACTTTATGGATGCGCTGTCGAGTTTTGGTAGGATGCTTTCGGTTTTTTTGCTTTAGTGAACTAGTTTTGGAAGTGATGGCTACATGTTTGGGCTTGGTTATGTCAATTTGCTTTATGCAAATTTATTGCGTTTGCTGTAGCACTGCTTTTATTGCTGTTGATTTTTTTTTCTGAAAATCGATCTGTTTGCCTCTTACATTTGTGGTGTTTTTAACGTTGTTTTGTTTTTTCGTGGTTCTAAAATGATTTCGTTTGATTTTGAGTTGATTGGTTCTGATATTTGGAGGGGGTGATTTCTATGCCTTTTTGTGCTGACTAATCTCAAAACCCGACGGTCTTTTTGCGGGTCTATGACCCGCTAATTTTCATGTGATCATCCGTCAATCTTGCCCTATCTGCATGACCAACTGCAGTAAGTGTTGAGCCCGTTTATGTACAAGTGTGATCTAATTTATCCTTTTAGAGAAAGATGCTGGATGCATGGGTGACTGGGAGTGCTGTAATTCGGACAATCCAATGAATGAAGGCTTGAGTGACTGTTTTTACGGGCCTTCATCAGATCCGCGTGTGTTCTAATAAGGACATGCTTAACAGGCCTGAATTAGTTAACTAACCAGTCGCATATGCTGAACGATTGGGTATTTTGGTGTTTGCTAGTTAGTTATGTTCTGCCTGTCTTAGGCTTGAATAAAAGATCATACTATACCAAGCAGTTCTAGTATGTGCTACTGTGGACAGGTATTGAGAAAGTACCTAATATCAGGTATCAGGTACACGTATCCTAATAATACCCAATCAGGTAGGTAGTTATTCACGAAAACACAGGCGTCAGTTATTTTGCCAAAGTTAAAATCCGGATTTAGTAGCCAAAAAATGCTCAAAATGACCACGTAGGCTCGAAAGTCAGCTAAAATCAGTTCAGTTAAGGTTGGGTTTATACTTCGACCGCACGGACAAAACGGACAGGTTGCCCGCATAGCAGTTGATACCTTGGCGGAGCGGACACGAGTGTCAGCCAGACGGTTTATACTCTGCCAGCGCAGACACGAAAACAGTGTCAGCGCGTGTCCGATTCTGTCCACCGAGCGAGTTGAAAAATTTCAGCTGACACTTTGTCTTGTCGGCGTCGCTATCAGTGCTGTTTGAGCTTCTTATATTGTGGGTCTGAGTTCACAATTTTATCACGTTTGACGCTGCGGTTACGGAGCAATTACGATTAAGTCAAATCAAGAGAAAAACAACAAAAAAGAGACGGTTTAAGAACATTGTACGTACTGTATGTTTGACGGCATGCACCGCTTGTATGCACCGACTGCACCAATTTTTCGAACCCGTTCTCTGACTGTTGCAGACACCTTTGACAGCCTCATCGACAACGTGATTAATGACACTTTCGTTGTAGTATAAGATAGTGTAGCAGCATGGTTAGGAGCATTGTTTATTACTGCAGAAAAAAACGTCGAACATTTACGTTGGTGTTCGAAATTTTTTCGATTTTTGCTAATCAAATAATACACATACACAAAATAAACATTTTGAGTACTGTTTGTGTATGGTAATGTGTATCCGAATTTTCAATGTGCATGTCTATGTGTATACACATTGAAAATACAACGTGTATTTTAGTGTATGGTAAATGTGTATGTGTATACACAAACAACAGTAGACACGAGCCAGGTTTTGAGCTGTTTCCTATTTTGAGCCAAACATTAACCAACAAAATTCCCACTATTTTTGCATACGTGTTCCAAATTTCAGCTTATTTCAGAAATTTGCGAAATGGCTAGAAAATGAAATATTGTGATTTTTAGGACACCCAGTATAGCAGATTTACATGGAGCATGAAAGTGGGATTACCACATTGAAACCGACATTCGTGCACAAAACGCTGTCTCGCCTTGGAAACAGGTCTGCATCGGCATCCACTTGATTGCCTAATGCGAAATGGGTAGGACACTGTTTCCAGGAAACTTGAGTGTACATCAGGTTTCTCGGACCTGCCACGTCATCTGCAACGGCTGGAATCATTAACTTCTAATGGCCACATAACCCTTAGGGGCCGTCCATAAACGACGTCGTTCCAAAATCCCGATTTTTCGGACCCCCTCCCCCCAAAATGGCCTTGCGTCGTTTCTGGGGACCCCTCCCCCATACATGTACTAGGGGGGTTTGGGGGGTTACCCCCTTGCAGGAAAGGCCAACCCCCCCCTCACCCCCCCCCCCCCCCCCGAGACAGGTTAAGGGACCCCTCCCCCCGACCAAAAAATACAAGTGGTGGTAGTGGCTCCAGTATTAACAAACTGGGTCAGAAATCACTAATTTTTAGCCTAAAATTCACTTGAAAAGCCTTTGGAAACCGAATTTGGCGTTTCCACTGCTGATATTTAAGAAAAATCGGTGTTTTTGGAAGCTCTTTTTGTCATTTTTTGCTTGTTTTTAGCTTTAAAACGCTATTTGGCAGCTTAAAATAGCGATTTTTAGCGTCCTTACTGAAAAAACGTGCTAAAAACGCATTTCTAGGCGTTTTGGAGCTTTTTGAAATTTGGCACCCCCCACCTGCGCGAAACCCCCCCTCGACCCCCCACCTGAGGAAAAACCCCCCTACCCCCTCCCCCCAGGTCGGCCCGGAGCTGTTACATGTATGCCCTCCCCCTAGGCGACGTCGTTTTCCGCTTACCCCCCTCCCGAAAAAGTGCAGTACATACAGTACTGCAATTTTTTCTTGTTGCCATACTGTACAATAAATTGAATAGATCCCTTCAGCCACTCTGGAAAGCTTTTCTGAATGTAGAAATGTTTGACAGAATGTACATAAATCGAAAATAATACATTCAAAGTTCCCTAAAATTTCGAAAAAAGCGACGTCGTTTTTTGCTAACCACCTCCCCTCCTGGTGCGTCGTCTAGCGTCGCATTTCAGCCGACCCCAATCCCCCCCTCTGGAATGACGTCGTTTATGGACGGCCCCTTACTAGCAGAAGCTACTCCATTTGGAGTAGTACCTCACATAGAATCACGCTTTGCGTGCGGCTATTTTTAGCATAAATGTGATTGGAAAATATAAGTGCAAAATAAAGTGATTGGTCAGTCACGGTTTTTTGTCATACAATTCACAGTGCTCCATACAACGCGTGCCTCGCCAGTAACGTTTTTTGAAAATTTCAGTGATTTGAAAAACATATTTTGCGTGATTACCGGAGTTTTCCACTTATAAGACCTGGTCTTATAACTGGAAAATGCCCAAATTTAGGGTCACTTTTTGGCGCCCTTTTGAAGACCATGGTCTTATAACTGGAAAATGTAATTTTACTGCAAAAAAGGATTTTTGGCCAATAGTTGAATTTGTTTTTCACCTAGATAGCTGTTCCAGACATGCCTGCCCAGTTTACGCTGGACTTGTAAAACTTTACTTGAAATTACAAAAAGAAAGGTTGTGTTGAAGCATAGCAGGTACTGTATTGCGTTCAAAACAAAAATCAGAATAATGTTTTATCTATATTATGTACTTCTGCCTTTGTTTTATCACGATGGACAGCTTTTGTTCACTTTAAAAACAGTTAATTGTCTGCTAAAATCGGTCAATTAAACTAAGACCATGGCCTTTTAACTGGAAAATGAGTGTCTATGAACCCAGTTTTGTGACCACCTATTTGAAGACCATGGTCTTATAACTGGAAACAAAAACCTATTTAAAGACCATGGTCTTCTAACTATGGTGGTCTTATAAGCGGAAATCTCCGGTACCATTTTTAGGCACGCGTTACACATGTCCCTGTGGCCAGGCACGCAAAAAATTTCTGCGTCTAAGAGATGGGTCCTATAGGTTGTCTGAGCAACATTCAATCATTACCATGATCGCCCCACCCAGCCAGGGTGAAGGGTGCCAGTTTGTCGTAAGGTTGTTGATTGAAGATACAGATTGGCCACACTAAGGACGCATTTAACATTTGGACCGGTTCTATCTCCACAATTGCCCAGTCGTCATTTCGATTGGTTGGATTGAAGCTGGGTGAAACAAAAAGGTCCACCAATTTTCTTTCAACGATGTTGGCACTGTTCACTTCTACAGCGGCCAATGATACTTGGCCCTTCCGCAGTGATGTTGGATTTACTAATTTGGTATACGTTTCGATACCACTTGCTGAGGAATCGCTAGAATTGCTGGAAAATGAAGAGTAGGAGAGAGTAGGATGTTTGAGGTTGAAAAGATCATCTGTGATACATACAGTAAGCGACCGTCCGATCTGATGTGCGGGGGGGGCTTTTACAGCCCTACGCTCAGACCTTGCGATCCATTGCGCAAGCCCGCAATGATCGTCTGCGGCTGTGGCATAGTGGTGAGCGAGCAATGTCGGCTCCCATGCGGTCAGCGTATGACACATAGTGGGGTTCGTCCCCGAGTGATGATTGCCTTACATGTGGCCCTTCGGGGTTAGTACTGCTAATTGTGGTGTACATACACGTGCATTGTAATAAAGTCTTTTAAGCCCCGTGTTTCGTCATCTCGGACGTTTCCCTTCTATCACTGCCAGCCACTCTAGCCATGCTGTTGGGCGCCAGGTACTAAGAGAGCGCCTGGCGCATTGACGTCATAGTGCTGACAGCGTCCACTGCCGCCCGGCCGAAGAGGAGTAAACCGGTATAGGCCTTGTTGTGTCGTCTCAGCCAGCACTTGACGTCATTGCTCTTTCTCCAAGTTGGCATGCTGTAGGAGCGGCTTCGGTGCTATGGCAGATCCAGTTGGTTCCCATTTTATCTAACCAGCTTTCGGTGGCCTGGGTGGAGCGTTGTGCCGACGACCAACTCTTTGCAGCAAGAAACTTGCCGCGCCGAGAGGATGAACCACTACAACCACTAGGGATGCAGGGGTCGCCGTGACTCAGCGGCAGCAAGCTACCCACTGAGCCAACGACGCGGCAAGCGACCGTCCATAAACGACCTTGTTCCAAAATCTCGATTTTTCGAACCCCCTCCCGCAAAATGGGCTTGCGTCGTTTTTTGGGACACCCTCTCCTATGTTGACGTCGTTTTCATTTACCCCCTCCCCCGATAAGAATGCAGAACTTACAGTACTGTCATGTTTCTTGTTCCGATAGTGCATAATAAATTGAATAAATCCCTACTACTCTGGGATCCTTTTCTATATTTAGAACCTTTGCCAGTATGTACAAAAATTGAAAATAACACAATCAAACTTCCCAAAAGTCCCCCTTCTCCTCCTGGTGCGTCGTCTATCGTCGCATTTCAGTCTACCCCCTCCCCCTCTGGAACGACGTCGTTTATGGACGGCCCCTAATTCTGTTAGATTTCCTGTCTGCTCTTTTTGCTCATTTTTTACTGTTCGGCTACTAAGACGTGCTGAAAAGAGAACACCTACTTGTAGAGTCTCTCAATCACCACATCGTAGAAACAGTGGGCTGCACTCAGAACGTGTTTGTCAGTTATGAGTGAGCCTGTGCACTGAGAGAATTTTTTGGTTGTCTGAAAGCCACAATTGTTATAGTATCAGAGCAGTGCAGTTCGGAAAGCCTGCCCTTTACAAGATTTTAAGCTAAAGTTTTCTTCTTCTATAGGTATATTCTTTTGCTGTAGCAACTGTGAATCTCAACCGATTTGAATGATTTCTTAGATGAATGAACTATACACTGTTGATAAATTGTTGAAAGGTAGCTGAAATTTTTATTAAAACTTAGCTTAGCTTCTATAGTGAAACGAAATAATAAAATTGGCTTTGTTCATTGTCAAAATCTCTGTTTTGACTTTGAGAAGAAATATCTCCGGAACAAAGCAGAGTATCTTAACAAAAATTTTAACAATCTTTGCTAAAGTGAAAACATTGCTACAGTAAAAAAATCGGCGCGCTTTGTTTAGAGCACATGCTGTACATGGAATTTGTTAAACCTAACCACATTGCTCTCTCCTGTTACTTGGCTGACTTCTGTAACGTAAATAGCACTTCGTATTAGAGCTGACCATGGAAACTGACCCAGTGATGCCTCTTGCCCATGCATAACCTTTAACGGATTCGGAAATACCTCCTGAAATTGTCAAACGTAATGATAAACAGAGCAGGGATGTGAGGTGGGAAAAAAACACCGGAAAAAACTGTTTTTTTTTCGGAAAAAAACCGGTTTTTTTCCTAAGGGTCGGAAAAAAACATAAATCGCGGAAAAAAACTCAAGCTAAAAATAGCTAATTTACGTCATTTTTCGTTTAAAAAACGGACTTTTGCTATGTATAATAGGCCATACTGACTCAAAACTGTTAGAAAAACAATAAAAAAGACCAAATTTGGCATGAAAAAAACAAAAATGCAAACTGCTGTAAGAAAATTTGCATATAGCGTTGTTTATGGAACCTGTCAGGCACTGTTTCATGCCTGTTTCGTGATTTATATCAATGTAACACGTGTATTTCTGGTCTAACAAGACTGAGGAAGACGCTAGAAAGCGTTAGGAATCATAAAACCAGCCTAGGATACTCAGAACTTGGGCTGGAGTTTTTTTCCGCGATTTAGGAAAAAAAACGGAAAAAAACTGGAAAAAAACAGGCCGAGGTTTTTTTCGGAAAAATATACAACCCTGAAACAGAGTAATCTAGGTGATTATTAAGAAAATTTCTCAGCTTGAATTATTATACTTTGTGTTCACAAGTTTTGTGCTTTGAAAATGATTAGAGTGGCTTTCATGAGTTTAACAACTTGTGCAAAATACAAGTTATTAGCATATAACTAGCAATTAGACAGACATGGATTAGCATACCACCTTAGCAGATTGCGCCTGCCCACAGTTGTTGCACAACCAAGTCTTCTCTTCGCCTGTTATCGTACTGATAGAATAGGCAGGATTCTTTAACCAAACCGTAGTGAAGAACACAAAAAATACGCAAAACATTGCTGAATTAACAATGCCAGCAGGAAAGCATGCAATATTTTTGAAAAGTGACTGGTTGGCTGGTCTGCTAAAGGATGCGTTTGACTGCAGAATACATGACTACGCTTTGTCGCGTGTTGGCCACGGGTAGTTTACGCTATCCGGTGTGTCGCGGCGGCCCCGGCATCGGCGAGAGCGGTTGTTTGTGGGTTCGAAACCGGTCGAAGCGACTGGCAGTAGTCGACGTAAAGCCCAACACCGAAAGCCGGTGATGGCCAGTAGGTAAATGGGAACCGAACCCGAGCTGCCGTTGCACTCTATGACAGCAGAGGGGAGGGATGTTTGAGCAGGGCACTCCATTGAAAGGCTCTGATAAGAGCGCTGGGTGTCCTACGTAGCTGAATCTAAACAAACAAACAAACGGTTAAGCCACATTTAAGATGCATTTTGCGAGAAAGTCAGCATAGAGGGGAAAGTAGGGTCATCTCCTCACGGATCCACGAAACTGATCAGCATCCAACACACCAACACCAATTAACGTCTGGCCGGCACCCCATAAACAGGGCCAACAAACGCGCGCAAAGAATGCCTGCTTGTTGGCCCAATTCTAGCAGTTGTTCAAGCTCTTTGAAAGCGGGACTGTAAAGGAGATAATGAACGAGCCACCGGACGGACTGACGGCCATAAAATCGACTCTGTTCTTTTCTAGAGAAACGTTGCCTTACAGTTGTTTTTCGGAAGCAGACTTTTTCAATTCCAAGTCCTTAATCTGAGTTTCTTTTTCTGACTTTTACTTTCAGGCGGTGCGCCTCAAGGAGTTTAATAAATGAACACATGAAGAGACCGACGGCCGACTGCGTTCTTTTCTAGAAAAACGTTGCCATCTGTTCTTTTTTCGGAAGCCAACTTTTTCAATTCTCCGCCTATATAAAACCAGAGCTCTCCCAGAAATTATCTATACACATCTTACTCGACAGACGACTACTGAGGATATCGACTCTTTGAACAATCGCTATGAATCTTTCTCTTATCCAGGTTGGTCTTTACGTAGTAAAACAAAAATTAAAATTAAATTGAAGGGCTGAAGTTGTAGTAAGTTTAGTAAATAGTAAAATATAATGCACCAGTAAAATAACAGTAGTTTAAGAACCTATTCAGGGGTTCTGGGTGTGCACATGACGCTAAAAATCTTTTCTGCTGTAATTCGCTAATATTTGTTCTTCACTCATAAAAGATTCATTCAAATCGGTTCAGATTTATGGTTGGTTGCTACACTAAAATATATGTTGGGTTGTTGTTTGGTACCCCTTTAGTTGGCCAAAGCTTGCGGGAATGACAGTGAAAAGAAATTCTTGAATTTCTGAGAAGCCGTGTAGTGTCGGTTGATTATTCCTGTCAACCAATGTCCATTTTAGATGTCGATCGCCGCTTGTACATTTTTGGTGTTGGCTAATGCTAAGTTCAGTCAAACAGGGAGAGCCTGGGAGGGTCGACGCCATATTGTCAGTGTCAGGTACTTAAACAGTTAATTTTTGTATTAGTTTATACTATCGCTTGGCTAGTTAATGCGATAAAAATGATGGTGATGGTAATTTTCGCGATATGCCATTAGTTGTTTGGCTGACTCAGCTGTTTCTTTTTGCCCAGTGTTGCGTCGCATTTGGTTCCATACATGGGAATCAATCAAGCCATCCAATAGGGTTTCAGTGTCAAGAAGTGGGTTTCGGCGACCTTATTTTGGGCTCAAAACAAGGTTTTGAGGACTAAAAATCGGGTAAAAAAATCCTGTCAGAAGTGCAAATTCTCTTTAAAACCCTATTTATTGTTTAAAAAAGAACAGAAAATCCTATTTTTTATTAAAAACGTGCGAAAAACCTGTTTGTGTTAAAACGTGGAGGAAAGCTCTATTTTATTCGACATAATACAACTAAAATGCATTTCTGGAACCCTATTTAGCGCTTTTGATACCCTAATTTGAGTTCCGGAACCCTATTTAGGGTTACAGAGGCCCAAACTAGGGTTCCGGAAACCTATTTAAGCTTTTGAAACCCAAATTAGGGCAACGGAATCCTACAGTATTTTGGGCCTCCAGAAACCCCGTTTAGAAACCCAAATTAGGCTTCCGGAACCCTATTTAAGCTTTTGAAACCCAAATTAGGGCAACGGAATCCTACAGTATTTTGGGCCTCCAGAAACCCCGTTTAGAAACCCAAATTAGGGTTCCGGAACCCTATTTAAGCTTTTGAAACCCAAATTAGGGCAACGGAATCCTACAGTATTTTGGGCCTCTAGAAACCCCGTTTAGAAACCAAAATTAGGGTTCCGGAACCCTATTTAAGCTTTTGAAACCCAAATTAGGGTTCCGGAACCATATTTAGGGCTTTTGAAACCCAAATTAGGGTTCCGTAACCATATTTAGGGCTTTTGAAACCCAAATTAGGGTTCAGAACCCTATTTAGGGTTTCAGAAACCCAAATTAGGGTTCGGGAGCTTAAACAATTTTAACGCAGAAGACCGAGTACATAATGCATAATGCAGAGTTTAGATTTTGACTAGTAAAGACTGCATTGGTTTTTATTGTTTCCTCGTGGGGGAAAAGGGCCATCTTCCGTCTTCCACTCACTGAGTTAGAAAAAACCGTTGTTTATTAAAAAGCGGTTACACAAATCACAAAAATTCATTCAAGAAGGTACACATGGGTTTTTTCCTCCAACCAATTTCAGCTTCACGGTTCTATATTATTTCGGACATGCTGAATCCAGCGATCACATTGGTTTTGCTCTACGGCTTTGATTTTTGCCACAAATTTGAACTCGCACTGAGGGTCTCCATCAGAAATTGCTGATACTTGAATCTCAAGTTATTTTGCGGCGATGAGGTGCAAGCACACAACACACCAAACATGTACATGTGGACATACAAATTTTGATAATAGATTAGACACAGACATCGCATTGATAAAGGGGAACAGAGCCTTCAAGCGAAGTAAATGCTTAGTTAATTATCTTGAAAAAGAAAACTATTAGGTTGTTTCAATCTAAAACCCTTTGCCAGGGATGGCTATTTTTCAGAGAAAACTGCGCCGTTTTATACTTTTTTCGGTTTCTTTTCCAAATTCGCGTAAAAAGTCCAGCGGAAGCCCAGAGTATCCTGCCTAGACCTATTTCCTCAGGGAATTTCAATTTGTAGTCTGAGTTTGTAGTTAAAAATTTTCGCGAAAATAATTTGTAGTCTTAGTTTGTAGTTGTCAAATTCAGGTTAAAAAATATGTAGTTTTAATTTGTAGTCAATTTGTAGTCAAGTTACCAAACGTCAGAAATTCGATATTACTGCAAATTTTTGCCAATTGAACAATCAGTCATAGAAATGCTTTGTAAAATTAATAACTGGAAGCCTGTTAATTGTTTTTCTGTGAAAAAAATCGTCTTTTCCAATAGATATTTCTGAAAACAAACTGACGGAATTCAATGTTTAACATTATTTCAATGCTGAACATTTGGTATTTTTTAAAAACAGAATGAGATATTTTTTAAAAACTAAGAGAAGAAAAAAACACGAACAAATGCACAGAAGTGGTCACCTTTCTTTGAAAATTTATATGGGTAAAAAAGCGGGAAAATTGGAAAAACGACCTTTCTAACACTTTACATAAAAATAGCTTCGTTCTTGGTATTTTTGGTAAGCTTATCATAAGCTCTCAAGATAGCTCAAAGCAGTGGCGTATCCAGGGGGTGTAGGGTGTGTACACCCCCCTTTGCGGTGGAGGTAGGAAGAAAAAGTCTGTCAAAAATATAAGAAACTAATGAATTATGTACTATAACTGTCTATTTTGTGCTCAGAATGCCTTCTAAATGCGTTTTTGAAGGCTAAATTTTCAAAATTTTCTCGCCCTGGTCGGGCAGAAGCCCAACCAGACCATTATAAACTACTAAAACTTGCAATTTCTGTTAATTTTAAGCTCGGAATGCGTTTTAAACGCGTTTTTGAAGGCTAATTTTGCTAAATTTTCTTACCCTGGTTGGGCAGCGGCCCAACCAGGCACTTATAAAATTTTACACCCCCCCTTTCCAAAATCCTGGATACGCCACTGGCTCAAAGGCCGATTGGGGTCTCAATTTATATAAAATTACATTAAAAATCGGAAAATTTCCAAGAAAAATGACTACAAATTGAGTACAAATTCGGAAATTGTGAAAAAGTAGTTTGTAGTCAATTTGTAGTCAGCTAAAATAATATGTAGTCTTAGATAATTTGTAGACGTGATGACGTCATAATCGCCGAAAATATGTAGTTTGTAGTTAGTAGTTTGTAGTACTACGAATTAGGTCTAATCCTGCCCTGCTCTTATGCTAGCAGTACGTACCGGAGAGTGCTGCATTGGGTACCCCTCCAGATAGCGTACCCCGGGTTACTGTTGTTTAATACCGGATTTTTCAAATGCGTATGCGTATGCGTATGCGTATACGCATTCGAATTACAAATGCGTATGAGTTTGCGTATACGCATTGCAAAAACTAATGCGTATTTTGCGTATTGCGTATGCGTAATGCGTAATCTCAGAAACATTCAGAAATTTCACTGAACAGTTTTTTTGCTCTACAGTATGCTGTTTAGGTATCCAACATTATAATCCATGTTTTTTAGACTACTTGAGGCTTTATGATAAACTCCTGACCTCAAAGAATTGCATTATAGTATCTACAGCATACATGTAACAAACAGGGTCTGCCGGTCTGCCCTGTTGGGGACCCCTCCAAGACGATTTTTTCGACCCCCCTCCGATTTTCTGGTAAGTAATTTTTGAGCAAATTTTTGCGATTTTTGCAATTTCAGACACAAAAATTGCCAAAATGGCCTGTAAAACAGCACCTTTTGGCTGTATTTCAGCCCAAATTAGCAATTTTTGACGATTTTTAGCCTAAAAATTGCCATTTTTTGCGATTTTTGAGCGTTTCTTAGTGCCCAACCCCCTCCCAAAATTCCGGTTCAGACGCCAGACCCTAAATCCTTCGGCGGATAACCTGTTACATGTATGATGTACGTACAGTACGTAGTATGTTTTCAACAGGCAAGCAATATGCGCTTTCAGGGACAAGGAATGAGGCTTTGTAGGAACGAAGAGTTTGTTTGAATGTTCATTTCAAGAAGAAGTCTAGTAGCATTCAACCATAATAAACTTACAGTGGAAACTACTGTTGCATGCGTATACGCATTACGCATATCATTACGCAAAGTACGCATTGCGTTTCAGAATGCGTATACGCATACGCATACGCATACGCATTTGAATTTCATTACGCAATATTATTACGCATTCTGCCAAAAGATTGCATATTTTTGCGTAATGCGTATTGGGTCTGAAAAATAGCTACCTTTTCTAATGTCTTGCAAAAAAATTTAGTTCAAGTTGTTACCTATTTGTAGTTATTCTTCATATTTTTAGTGTGAGGGGAGGGTACCATGAATTTTCTGAGATAATTTGAAGCTTCAACTAAGTTTTGCTTGCTACTATTTAAAAAAGAGGTAAAGTGTAGTTTTGAGAGGAAAGGAAACCTGTGACAAATCCTTGAATTTAGAGTTTCTATTTCTACACTTATAGGTGACATAAATTGTGTTGTATGCTCAAGCTATCTGTTTATGTTTCCACTGTAAGTTTATTATGGTTGAATGCTACTAGACTTCTTCTTGAAATGAACATTCAAACAAACTCTTCGTTCCTACAAAGCCTCATTCCTTGTCCCTGAAAGCGCATATTGCTTGCCTGTTGAAAACATACTACGTACTGTACGTACATCATACATGTAACAGGTTATCCGCCGAAGGATTTAGGGTCTGGCGTCTGAACCGGAATTTTGGGAGGGGGTTGGGCACTAAGAAACGCTCAAAAATCGCAAAAAATGGCAATTTTTAGGCTAAAAATCGTCAAAAATTGCTAATTTGGGCTGAAATACAGCCAAAAGGTGCTGTTTTACAGGCCATTTTGGCAATTTTTGTGTCTGAAATTGCAAAAATCGCAAAAATTTGCTCAAAAATTACTTACCAGAAAATCGGAGGGGGGTCGAAAAAATCGTCTTGGAGGGGTCCCCAACAGGGCAGACCGGCAGACCCTGTTTGTTACATGTATGCTGTAGATACTATAATGCAATTCTTTGAGGTCAGGAGTTTATCATAAAGCCTCAAGTAGTCTAAAAAACATGGATTATAATGTTGGATACCTAAACAGCATACTGTAGAGCAAAAAAACTGTTCAGTGAAATTTCTGAATGTTTCTGAGATTACGCATTACGCATACGCAATACGCAAAATACGCATTAGTTTTTGCAATGCGTATACGCAAACTCATACGCATTTGTAATTCGAATGCGTATACGCATACGCATACGCATACGCATTTGAAAAATCCGGTATTAAACAACAGTAGTGGAAACATAAACAGATAGCTTGAGCATACAACACAATTTATGTCACCTAAAAGTGTAGAAATAGAAACTCTAAATTCAAGGATTTGTCACATGTTTCCTTTCCTCTCAAAACTACACTTTACCTCTTTTTTAAATAGTAGCAAGCAAAACTTAGTTGAAGCTTCAAATTATCTCAGAAAATTCATGGTACCCTCCCCTCACACTAAAAACATGAAGAATAACTACAAATAGGTAACAACTTGAACTAAATTTTTTTGCAAGACATTAGAAAAGGTAGCTATTTTTCAGACCCAATACGCATTACGCAAAAATATGCAATCTTTTGGCAGAATGCGTAATAATATTGCGTAATGAAATTCAAATGCGTATGCGTATGCGTATGCGTATACGCATTCTGAAACGCAATGCGTACTTTGCGTAATGATATGCGTAATGCGTATACGCATGCAACAGTACCCCGGGTACACTAACTGGCACTTAGTGCCAGATTGTGTACCCGCGGTACACTATTTGGAGACAGATTTTATGTCATGCATGTCCAAAATTTCCAACATTACGGTGGCTTTAAAGCATGTCTATGAATATTTTTGCAGATTTTCAATCGCTTTACTGAAACAAACCTCACAAGAATGAAAACTTTGACCAACCACTCTCATTTACATGGCAGAAACAGTAATCTGGATTGGAAAATTGCATTTTTGCACAGAAATCGTGAAAACAAGCAGTTTAGCATGATTTGGCTAAATGCCCGTTAGTGTACCGGGTACACTAACAGGATCTCATTTTTGTTACGGAAACTGCTAAGTGCTGTTTAGTGTACCCGGGTACCCAATGCAGCACTCCCCGGTAACGGGCAACAGCTACATAGGTCAAAACGCTAATATGCTCAACCACTTCAGCCCCGGATTCAGTTGTAGCCGCCACTGCCAGAGGTTCTGTCAATCTTGCCCTATCTGCATGACCAACTGCAGTAAGTGTTGAGCCAGTTTATGTACAAGTGTGATCTACTGTTGTTTGTGTATACACATACACATTTACCATACACAAAAATACACATTGTTTTTTCAATGTGTATACACATACACATACACATACACATTGAAAATTCAGATACACATTACCATACACAAACAGTACTCAAAATGTGTATTTTTGTGTATGTGTATTTGATCAGCAAAAATCAATAAAATTTGGAACAGAATTGTAAAATTTCGATGTCTGTGCTGCGGTAATAAACGGTAGATATCCTGATAAAGCCTTCAAATCGCTTAAGTAACTCGATTTCAAAGCTATCCAAGATTTAAAGCAACAGGCATTGAGAGATTTGATTTTCTTAGCATTTCTGGCTCAAAATCTACCAAAAAATTTGCATTTTCAGTACAATACACATACACAAATATACACAAAAATACACATTGTTTTGTTGAATGTGTATACACAAATTACCATACACATTTGAAGGTAAATGTGTATACACATACACATACACATACACAAACGGAAAACCCAACACCAAACAACAGTAGTGTGATCTAATTTATCCTTTTAGAGAAAGATGCTGGATGCATGGGTGACTGGGAGTGCTGTAATCCGGACAATCCAATGGAAGAAGGCTTGAGTGACTGTTTTTACGGGCCTTCATCAGATCCGCGTGTGTTCTAATAAGGACATGCTTAACAGGCCTGAATTAGTTAACTAACCAGTCGCATCTGCTGAACGATTGGGTATTTTGGTGTTTGCTAGTTAGTTATGTTCTGCCTGTCTTGTGTCTTAGGCTTGAACAAAAGATCATACTATACCAAGCAGTTCTAGTATGTGCTACTGTGGACAGGTATTGAGAAAGTACCTAATATCAAGTATCAGGTACAGGTATCCTAAAAATACCCAATCAGAGGTAGGTACGTATTCACGAAAACACAGGCATCAGTTATTTTGCCAAAGTTAAAATCCGGATTTTAGCCAAAAAAAACTCAAAATGACCACTTAGGCTCGAAAGTCAGCTAAAATCAGTTCAGTTAAGGTTGGGTATATATTTCGTCCGCGCGGACAAAACGGACAGGTTGCCCGCATAGCACTTTATACTTTGGCGGAGCGGACACGACTGTCAGCCAGACGGTTTATACTCTGCCAGCGCAGACACGAAATCAGTGTCAGCGCGTGTCCGCTTCTGTTAGGGCCCGACCGGATGCAAATTTCTACCGGATCCGGATCCGGATCCGGATATGCCCACATCCGGCCGGATCCGGATCCGGATATGCCGGACATCATTGATCAACTTAAAAATTTTTACAATGCAATAAACCACATACAGGGTGTCTCAAAAAATGATCACATTTCTTTTTACTGCCATTTCCGCAAATTTTGACCAACAAATAGGCCGAAATTTGGACAATAGGTGCCAAAAATTCGGGGAATTTTGTGTGTTAAAGTTTGGTGCACTAGGCTTGACTAATTCTCGAGAAATTTAAAAAAAGTGAAAGTTGGTAATTTCAATAGCGAAAGCCGGTCACCGAAAAAAAAGTTATATTACATTATCGCCTAAACTCTAACGATAGCGTTGGAGTTCATGCGTCAATTTTTTACACACGAATTACCCTGAATTTCTGCGTTTACACTCCAAATTTCATCCAATTCCGACAAAAACTGGGAAAGATACAGGAAAAGGAAATGTTTCCATTTTTCGCTGACCGGCTTTCACTATTGCAAACAAAATTTCACTTTTTTGAAATTTCAAAATTTTCTCGCCCTGCTTGGGCCATTGCCCAACCAGACCTCTTCAGACTACAATACCTCCTAATTTCTGTTAATACTATACTGAGAATGCTTTCAAAAGCGTTTTTCAAGCTAATTTTGTTCAAATTTTCTCGCCCTGATCGGGCCGTGGCTCAACCAGAGATCTAAGAATTTAATACTTCCTTTTGCAAAATCCTGAGCAAGCCTAAAAGTAAGGGGAAGACAAATAGGGACATATTTATTGTACAGGTAAAAAGGGTTTACGAGAAGCCTTACTCTAAGTGGCAAAGATAAACCACCAGAGATGTACAATGTATGTGCAAAGCGATTCCGCACTCTGGTGATATTTTGAGAGTGGGTTTTTAGCATTCTGTGCAGTTAAATAGCGAAAAATATCCTAAAATGACTGGAACTAATCTAATTTTATGTTAAAATACGTAAAAAATCACGTTTTATCATCTGTGACTGATATCCGGCATATCCGGCAGGTAATATCCGGATCCGGTACCGGATCCGGATATCCGGTCGGGCCCTAGCTTCTGTCCACCGAGCGAGATGAAAAATTTCAGCTGACACTTGTCTTGTCGGCGTTGCTATCAGCATACATGTAACAGCTCCGGGCCGACCTGGGGGGAGGGGGGTAGGAGGGGTTCCTCAGGTGGGGGGTCGAGGGGGGGTTCGCCCAGGTGGGGGGTCCCAAATTTAAAAAAGCTCCAAAACGCCTAGAAATGCGTTTTTAGCACGTTTTTTTTAGTAAGGACGCTAAAAATCGCTATTTTAAGCTGCCAAATAGCGTTTTAAAGCTAAAAACAAGCAAAAAATGACAAAAAGAGCTTCCAAAAACACCGATTTTTCTTAACATTCGGCATCCAGTTATGAATGTTACAAGCATTTCTATGAATGAAAGATAAATAAAATTTGAGAATATCGAAATTTCTGGTACGTTTGGTCACTTTACACAAATTATACAAATATAAAACAACAATTTTTTACTAATTTGACAACAAAAAATTACAAATCTTCAAGAATACAATTATTTTCACGAAAATTCTTTATTTAATAAAAAATATCATCAATACAGTTAAACGTAACACTCACCCGACTACTTCAAAAAAAATTATACTCCATTTATACTCCCCCCCACCCGAGGATAGGTCCAAGGCGGATCAAACCACTGCGATCTCCTGGAATAATTCCTAACCTCTACGCTGACTTTTACGCGCCCTTTGGAAAAACGTCTTTAACAAAACGAAGAAACGGCATAAAACAACGGCGCCTTAGTTTATGGTTTTACACTCTAACCCCTCCCCCATCTTCTTCTCCCCGCTCCCTCTCCTACTCTCGATTATCCCTGATTCCTATTCTATCTAAATTTCTTAATTCCCGCTCCTCGGTAATCTCCTCCCCTCTCCTAACCTGCCGTTCTTGCTGAAGAAGTGCGCATCACTGTTGCAAAGGCGTCTTTAGATTGAAACACACCGAATAGTTTGGTATCAATCAGTGCTTACAAACTCGATAGGCTAATTACACAAATGAACTAAATTAGGCGACTTGCGCATTGTGGCTAGGATGGAGGGACTGCTCCGGCAGGCCTACCCCACGACACCCCCTCCCCCCCCCCATCCCTCCATTCCCCCTCCCTCTAGCTTGACAGGCTCGTGTTCCCAGTCCACGTGTCACGGGAGTTACTCGTTTTCAAACCATGCGATGTCTGCTTTCTGTGTGGGGTCGACTCCATACTCCGTGCCTGTCTCAGATGGCCACAAACAGATGCGCTCTTTTTGACTAAAAAATAATAATGTATGGCCTCATTGTACGTCTGAGCTGATAACTGATCTCCTCTCTAACACTCCCCGATATCGGATTTTCCCACTGTCCTTGATGTGTGTTGTGATTAAAATCGTCTGAGCACTTCTTAATTCATGGGATCCGAGTTCCAAAACCTACCCCAACCAGTAACAGAAGGATACCTCATAAACAGGAACCGCAGAAATAAAAAAAGGTAACATGGGATACAGTATCAGCAAACGATATCTGATGGAGAAAAAATGAACAACAAGGAGATGTAGCACTATCTAACTCGACCCTTTATCCTATTTTACCCTAAATCCCCCGGTCGCCCCTTCAAAAATTTCTTCAGGTTTTATCCCCCCGGCGCTCTAGGTGGAGTTCAAAATACTTTCAGATTTTAAAACCACGCCGCCACAACATGTGGAGCGTCGACAAAATACAAAACGACGCTGGCTGGCCGCCGTCGATCGATCCAGAATGCGCATAACCAACGTGATTACGCGGCACGAAGCAGGCATGGCGTGGTAAAGCGTAACGCCGCTACCGCGGGTCCCTTGATAGAACCGTGAAGCTGAAATTGGTTGGAGGAAAAAAAACCCATGTGTACCTTCTTGAATGAATTTTTGTTATTTGTGTAACCGCTTTTTAATAAACAACGGTTTTTTCTAACTCAGTGAGTGGAAGACGGAAGATGGCCCTTTTCCCCCACGAGGAAACAATAAAAACCAATGCAGTCTTTACTAATCAAAATCTAAACTCTGCATTATGCATTATGTACCCGGTCTTCTGCGTTAAAATTGTTTAAGCTCCCGAACCCTAATTTGGGTTTCTAAACGGGGTTTCTGGAGGCCCAAAATACTGTAGGATTCCGTTGCCCTAATTTGGGTTGCAAAAGCTTAAATAGGGTTCCGGAACCCTAATTTGGGTTTCTAAACGGGGTTTCTGGAGGCCCAAAATACTGTAGGATTCCGTTGCCCTAATTTGGGTTGCAAAAGCTTAAATAGGGTTCCGGAACCCTAATTTGGGCTTCTAAACGGGGTTTCTGGAGGCCCAAAATACTGTAGGATTCCGTTGCCCTAATTTGGGTTGCAAAAGCTTAAATAGGGTTCCGGAACCCTAATTTGGGTTTCTAAACGGGGTTTCTGGAGGTCCAAAATACTGTAGGATTCCGTTGCCCTAATTTGGGTTGCAAAAGCTTAAATAGGGTTCCGGAACCCTAATTTGGGCTTCTAAACGGGGTTTCTGGAGGCCCAAAATACTGTAGGATTCCGTTGCCCTAATTTGGGTTGCAAAAGCTTAAATAGGGTTCCGGAACCCTAATTTGGGCTTCTAAACGGGGTTTCTGGAGGCCCAAAATACTGTAGGATTCCGTTGCCCTAATTTGGGTTTAAAAAGCTTAAATATGTTTCCGGAACCCTAGTTTGGGCCTCTGTAACCCTAAATAGGGTTCCGGAACCCAAATTAGGGTATCAAAAGCGCCAAATAGGGTTCCAGAAATGCATTTTAGTTGTACTATGTCGAATAAAATAGAGCTTTCCTCCACGTTTTAAAACACAAACAGGTTTTTTGCACGTTTTAAATAAAAAATAGGATTTTCTGCTCGTTTTAAAACAATAAGTAGGGTTTTAAAGGGAATTTGCACTTCTGACAGGATTTTTTACCCGATTTTTAGTCCTCAAAACCTTGTTTTGAGCCCAAAATAAGGTCGCCGAAACCCACTTCTTGACACTGAAACCCTATTGGATGGCTTGATTGATTCCCATGTATGGACCCAAATGCGACGCAACACTGGGCAAAAAGAAACAGCTGAGTCGGCCAAACAACTAATGGCATATCGCGAAAATTATCATCACCATCATTTTTATCGCATTAACTAGCCAAGCGATAGTATAAACTAATACAAAAATTAACTGTTTAAGTACCTGACACTGACAATATGGCGGCGACCCTCCCAGGCTCTCCCTGTTTGACTGAACTTAGCATTAGCCAACACCAAAAATGTACAAGCGGCAATCGACATCTAAAATGGACATTGGTTGACAGGAATAATCAACTCGTACTGCTACCCACACTACACGGCTTCTCAGAAATGCAATAATTTCTTTTCACTGTCATTCCCGCAAGCTTTGGCCAACTAATGGGGTACCAAACAACAACCCAACACATATTTTAGTGTAGCAACCAACCATAAATCTGAACCAATTCGAAAGAATCTTTTATGAGTGAAGAACAAATATTAGCGAATGACAGCAGAAAAGATTTTTAGCGTCATGTGCACACCCAGAACCCCTGAATAGGTTTATAAACTACTATTATTTTATTAGTGCATTTTTATTTTACTATTTACTAAATTTACTACAACTTCAGCCCTTTAATTTAATTTTTATTTTTGTTTTACTACGTAAAGACCAACCTGGATAAGAGAAAGATTCATAGCGATTGTTCAAAGAGTCGATATCCTCAGTAGTCGTCTGTCGAGTAAGATGTGTATAGATAATTTCTGGGAGAGCTCTGGTTTTATATTGGCGGAGAATTGAAAAAGTTGGCTTCCGAAAAAAGAACAGATGGCAACGTTTTTCTAGAAAAGAACGCAGTCGGCCGTCGGTCTCTTCATGTGTTCATTTATTAAACTCCTTGAGGCGCACCGCCTGAAAGTAAAAGTCAGAAAAAGAAACTCAGATTAAGGACTTGGAATTGAAAAAGTCTGCTTCCGAAAAACAACTGTAAGGCAACGTTTTTCTAGAAAAGAACAGAGTCGATTTTATGGCCGTCAGTCCGTCCGGTGGCTCGTTCATTATCTCCTTTACAGTCCCGCTTTCAAAGAGCTTGAACAACTTCTAGAATTGGGCCAACAACCAGGCATTCTTTGCACGCGTTTGTTGACCCTGTTTATCGGGTGGCGGCCCAGCGTTAATTGGTGTTGGTGTGTTGGTCGGTATCTGGTCTTATTGGTCCCTAGTCTCTTTTAGACTCTGTGACCGAAGTGGTTCGAAGTGGTTCGCTTCGCTTCGCACTGACCGGCGGCCGGTTTGCTTGATGAAACTGCGCGCACAGCGTTCTAAGCACTGACCAGCGGCCGGTTTGCTTGATGAAACTGCGCGCACAGCTTTCTAAGCACTGACCGGCGGCCGGTTTGCTTGATGAAACTGCGCGCACAGCTTTCTAAGCACTGACCGGCGGCCGGTTTGCTTGATGAAACTGCGCGCACAGCTTTCTAAGCACTGACCGGCGGCCGGTTTGCTTGATGAAACTGCGCGCACTGCTTTCTAAGCACTGACCGGCGGCCGGTTTGCTTGATGAAACTGCGCGCACAGCTTTCTAAGCACTGACCGGCGGCCGGTTTGCTTGATGAAACTGCGCGCACCGTTTCTAAGCACTGACCGGCGGCCGGTTTGCTTGATGAAACTGCGCGCACTGCTTTCTAAGCACTGACCGGCGGCCGGTTTGCTTGATGAAACTGCGCGCACTGCTTTCTAAGCACTGACCGGCTGCCGATTTGCTTGATAAAACTGCGCGCACTGCTTTCTAAGCACTGACCGGCGGCCGGTTTGCTTGATGAAACTGCGCGCACTGCTTTCAAAGCACTGACCGGCTGCCGATTTGCTTGATAAAACTGCGCGCACTGCTTTCTAAGCACTGACCGGCGGCCGGTTTGCTTGATGAAACTGCGCGCACTGCTTTCTAAGCACTGACCGGCGGCCGGTTTGCTTGATGAAACTGCACGCACTGCTTTCTAAGCACTGACCGGCTGCCGGTTTGCTTGATGAAACTGCACGCACTGCTTTCTAAGCACTGACCGGCGGCCGGTTTGCTTGATGAAACTGCGCGCACTGCTTTCTAAGCACTGACCGGCGGCCGGTTTGCTTGATGAAACTGCACGCACTGCTTTCTAAGCACTGACCGGCTGCCGGTTTGCTTGATAAAACTGCGCGCACTGCTTTCTAAGCACTGACCGGCGGCCGGTTTGTCTAATAAAATGTCTGTTGGCGGCGGTGTTGTCGTTTTGTTGTTGGTGTGGATCAGTTGTGGGTTCTGTTGGTGACCCAGCGCGCCTGTTGGCTTTGTTGGTGACATTCACCAATTCTGGCTGTTGGTCCAGCAGTTTGAGAGCGGGACTCTCTGTACCATCGATTTCTCAGTTGCCCAGGAAAAACTGTTTTTACTGTTCCAGAGAAATAAACTTGGTGTCAGTTTTGTTTCTTCCTACTTTACCGCAAAAAATATCGAAAATATCGATATCGATTTGTGAAAAATGGTCAATATATCAACTTTTCGATATCGACATCGATAAATCATCGGAACCTTACTCAAAAGACTGAAGAACGCCCAATAAAGCGTTAGGAAACCCTAAACAGCGAGGATCCGTTCATTTTGTTTGGCCAACTCATGCCTACTTTTGTTAATAAAAACATTAGCTTGGCAGGGCCTTTGCACAAAAAGTTGATTTTTCGAAAGAAAACAGAGTGGCATTTTGCGGCAATTTCGTACTTTTCGCTGAGTATCTTGCTTCTGGAAACGGGAGTATCAGAAAATGAAAGGCCATGGGAACAGCTACTAGAAAACCATATACGAGTCAGCAGCATCCTAGCTTAAGGAGCGAATGAAAGGTTTAATTTGAATGAAGACTGTCAGACACCAGAAAATGAACCCGAAAATCCCTGCCAACTCAACTTTGAGGGTGTGTAGCTCCGGTTCCAGGGTTTCTGGTGGCCGGGCATGCACCGTTGGTCTTCGATTGAGCTCTATTTTTACAGATATTAATAACAGCCAGATCCGTGAGATGACCCTGCTTAACCCCTCTAAGCTGACTTTCTCGCACAAATCATCTTAACTGTCTTTATTCTGCAGTCAAACGCATCCTTTAGCAGACCAGTCAACCAGTCACTTTTCAAAAATATTGCAAGCTTTCCTGCTGGCATTGTTAATTCAGCAATGTTTTGCGTATTTTTTGTGTTCTTCACTACTGTTTGGTTAAAGAATCCTGCCTATTCTATCAGTACGATAACAGGCGAAGAGAAGACTTGGTTGTGCAACAACTGTGGGCAGGCGCAATCTGCTAAGGTGGTATGCTAATCCATGTCTGTCTAATTGCTAGTTATATGCTAATAACTTGTATTTTGCACAAGTTGTTAAACTCATGAAAGCCACTCTAATCCTTTTCAAAGGATAAAACTTGTGAACACAAAGTATAATAATTCAAGCTGAGAAATTATCTTACGTTCTAAGTAATCGCCTAGATTCCTCTGTTTATCATTACATTTGGCAATTTCAGGAGGTATTTCGGAATCCGTTAAAGGTTATGCATGGGCAAGAGGCATCGCTGGGTCAATTTCCATGGTCAGCCTTAATACGAAGTGCTATTTACGTTACAGAAGTGAACCAAGTAACAGGAAAGAGCAATGTGGTTAGGTTTAACAAATTCCATGTACAGCATGTGCTCTAAACAAAGCGCGCCGATTTTTTTACTGTAGCAATGTTTTCACTTTAGCAAAGATTGTTAAAATTTTTGTTAAGATACTCTGCTTTGTTCCGGAGATATTTCTTCTCAAAGTCAAAACAGAGATTTTGCCAATGAACAAAGCCAATTTTGTTATTTCGTTTCACTATAGAAGCTAAGCTAGTGTTAATAAAAATTTCAGCTACCTTTCAACAATTTATCAACAGTGTATAGTTCATTCATCTAAGAAATCATTCAAATCGGTTGAGATTCACAGTTGCTACAGCAAAAGAATATACCTATAGAAGAAAATTTTAGCTTAAAATCTTGTAAAGGGCAGGCTTTCCGAAATGCACTGCTCTGATATTATGACAATTATGGCTTTCAGACAACCAAAAAATTCTCTCAGTGCACAGGCTCACTCATAACTGACAAACACGTTCTGAGTGCAGCCCACTGTTTCTACGATGTGGTGATTGAGAGACTCTACAAGTAGGTCTTCTCTTTTCAGCACGTCTTAGTAGCCGAACAGTAAAAAATGAGCAAAAAGAGCAGACAGGAAATCTAACAGAATTAAGGGCCGTCCATAAACGACGTCGTTCCAGAGGGGGACGGGGTAGACTGAAATGCGACGATAGACGACGCACCAGGAGGGGAAGGGGGACTTCTGGGAAGTTTGATTGTGTTATTTTCAATTTTTGTACATACTGGCAAAGGTTCTAAATATAGAAAAGGATCCCAGAGTAGTAGGGATTTATTCAATTTATTATGCACTATGGGAACAAGAAACATGACAGTACTGTATGTTCTGCATTCTTATCGGGGGAGGGGGTAAATGGAAAACGACGTCAACATAGGAGAGGGTGTCCCAAGAAACGACGCAAGCCGATTTTGCGGGAGGGGGTCCGAAAAATCGAGATTTTGGAACGAGGTCGTTTATGGACGGTCGCTTGCCGCGTCGTTGGCTCAGTGGGTAGCTTGCTGCCGCTGAGTCACGGCGACCCCTGCATCCCTAGTGGTTGTAGTGGTTCATCCTCTCGGCGCGGCAAGTTTCTTGCTGCAAAGAGTTGGTCGTCGGCACAATGCTCCACCCAGGCCACCGAAAGCTGGTTACGGCGAGTAGATAAAATGGGAACCAACTGGTTCTGTCATAGCACCGAAGCCGCTCCTACAGCATGCCAACTTGGAGAAAGAGCAATGACGTCAAGTGCTGGCTGAGACGACACAACAAGGCCTACTATATCGGTTTACTCCTCTTCGGCCGGGCGGCAGTGGACGCTGTCAGCACTATGACGTCAATGCGCCAGGCGCTCTCTTAGTACCTGGCGCCCAACAGCATGGCTAGAGTGGCTGGCAGTGATAGAAGGGAAACGTCCGAGATGACGAAACACGGGGGTTGCGCAACGGATCGCAAGGTCTGAGCGTAGGGCTGTAAAAGCCCCCCCCCCCGCACTTCGGATCGGACGGTCGCTTACTGTATGTATCACAGTTGATCTTTTCAAGCTCAAATATCCTACTCTCTCCCAATGCCCTGCCGATCCCGTTCGTCTCATTTTCATTTTCCAGCAATTCTAGCGATTCCTCAGCAAGTGGTATCGAAACGTATACCAAATTAGTAAATCCAACATCACTGCGGAAGGGCCGAGTATCATTGGCCGCTGTAGAAGTGAACAGTGCCAACATCGTTGAAAGAAAATTAGTGGACCTTTTTATTTCACCCGGCTTGATTCTGCACACAAAGCGTGATTCTATGTGAGGTACTACTCCAAATGGAGTAGCTTCTGCTAGTAAGGGGCCGTCCATAAACGACGTCGTTCCAGAGGGGGGGATTGGGGTCGGCTGAAATGCGACGATAGACGACGCACAAGGAGGGGAGGGGGTTAGCAAAAAACGACGTCGCTTTTTTCGAAATTTTAGGGAACTTTGAATGTATTATTTTCGATTTATGTACATTCTGTCAAAGATTTCTACATTCAGAAAAGCTTCCCAGAGTGGCTGAAGGGATCTATTCAATTTATTGTACAGTATGGCAACAAGAAAAAATTGCAGTACTGTATGTACTGCACTTTTTCGGGGGGGGGGGGGGTAAACGGAAAACGACGTCGCCTAGGGGAGAGGGGGTCCCCAGAAACGACGCAAGGCGATTTTGGGGGGAGGGGGTCCGAAAAATCGGGATTTTGGAACGACGTCGTTTATGGACGGCCCCTAAGGGTTATGTGGCCATTAGAAGTTAATGATTCCAGCCGTTGCAGATGACGTGGCAGGCCCGAGAAACCTGATGTACACTCAAGTTTCCTGGAAACAGTGTCCTACCCATTTCGCATTAGGCAATCAACTGGATGCCGATGCAGACCTGTTTCCAAGGCGAGACAGCGTTTTGTGCACGAATGTCGGTTTCAATGTGGTAATCCCACTTTCATGCTCCATGTAAATCTGCCATCACTGCACTGTACTGGGTGTCCTAAAAATCACAATATTTCTTTTTCCAGCCATTTCGCAAATTTCTGAAATAAGCTGAAATTTGGAACACGTGTGCAAAAATAGTGGGAATTTTGTTTGTTAATGTTTGGCTCAAAAAAGGAAACAGCTCAAAACCTGGCTCGTGTCTACTGTTGTTTGTGTATACACATACACATTTACCATACACAAAAATACACGTTGTTTTTTCAATGTGTATACACATAGACATACACATTGAAAATTCGGATACACATTACCATTATTGATGGGCACGTAAATTAATTTCCGTTCCCATCTCTAATGCACTGTACTATTGGAGATGGCGTCACTGCTACTGTAGTCAGTGTCCTTATTGATGGGCACGTAAATTAATTTCCGTTCCCATCTCTAATGCACTGTACTATTGGAGGTGGCGTCACTGCTACTGTAGTCAGTGTCCTTATTGATGGGCACGTAAATTAATTTCCGTTCCCATCTCTAATGCACTGTACTATTGGAGATGGCGTCACTGCTACTGTAGTCAGTGTCCTTATTGATGGGCACGTAAATTAATTTCCGTTCCCATCTCTAATGCACTGTACTATTGGAGATGGCGTCAATGCTACTGTAGTCAGTGTCCTTATTGATGGGCACGTAAATTAATTTCCGTTCCCATCTCTAATGCACTGTACTATTGGAGGTGGCGTCACTGCTACTGTAGTCAGTGTCCTTATTGATGGGCACGTAAATTAATTTCCGTTCCCATCTCTAATGCACTGTACTATTGGAGATGGCGTCAATGCTACTGTAGTCAGTGTCCTTATTGATGGGCACGTAAATTAATTTCCGTTCCCATCTCTAATGCACTGTACTATTGGAGATGGCGTCAATGCTACTGTAGTCAGTGTCCTTATTGATGGGCACGTAAATTAATTTCCGTTCCCATCTCTAATGCACTGTACTATTGGAGATGGCGTCACTGCTACTGTAGTCAGTGTCCTTATTGATGGGCACGTAAATTAATTTCCGTTCCCATCTCTAATGCACTGTACTATTGGAGGTGGCGTCACTGCTACTGTAGTCAGTGTCCTTATTGATGGGCACGTAAATTAATTTCCGTTCCCATCTCTAATGCACTGTACTATTGGAGATGGCGTCACTGCTACTGTAGTCAGTGTCCTTATTGATGGGCACGTAAATTAATTTCCGTTCCCATCTCTAATGCACTGTACTATTGGAGGTGGCGTCACTGCTACTGTAGTCAGTGTCCTTATTGATGGGCACGTAAATTAATTTCCGTTCCCATCTCTAATGCACTGTACTATTGGAGATGGCGTCACTGCTACTGTAGTCAGTGTCCTTATTGATGGGCACGTAAATTAATTTCCGTTCCCATCTCTAATGCACTGTACTATTGGAGGTGGCGTCACTGCTACTGTAGTCAGTGTCCTTATTGATGGGCACGTAAATTAATTTCCGTTCCCATCTCTAATGCACTGTACTATTGGAGATGGCGTCACTGCTACTGTAGTCAGTGTCCTTATTGATGGGCACGTAAATTAATTTCCGTTCCCATCTCTAATGCACTGTACTATTGGAGGTGGCGTCACTGCTACTGTAGTCAGTGTCCTTATTGATGGGCACGTAAATTAATTTCCGTTCCCATCTCTAATGCACTGTACTATTGGAGATGGCGTCACTGCTACTGTAGTCAGTGTCCTTATTGATGGGCACGTAAATTAATTTCCGTTCCCATCTCTAATGCACTGTACTATTGGAGGTGGCGTCACTGCTACTGTAGTCAGTGTCCTTATTGATGGGCACGTAAATTAATTTCCGTTCCCATCTCTAATGCACTGTACTATTGGAGGTGGCGTCACTGCTACTGTAGTCAGTGTCCTTATTGATGGGCACGTAAATTAATTTCCGTTCCCATCTCTAATGCACTGTACTATTGGAGGTGGCGTCACTGCTACTGTAGTCAGTGTCCTTATTGATGGGCACGTAAATTAATTTCCGTTCCCATCTCTAATGCACTGTACTATTGGAGGTGGCGTCACTGCTACTGTAGTCAGTGTCCTTATTGATGGGCACGTAAATTAATTTCCGTTCCCATCTCTAATGCACTGTACTATTGGAGATGGCGTCACTGCTACTGTAGTCAGTGTCCTTATTGATGGGCACGTAAATTAATTTCCGTTCCCATCTCTAATGCACTGTACTATTGGAGGTGGCGTCACTGCTACTGTAGTCAGTGTCCTTATTGATGGGCACGTAAATTAATTTCCGTTCCCATCTCTAATGCACTGTACTATTGGAGATGGCGTCACTGCTACTGTAGTCAGTGTCCTTATTGATGGGCACGTAAATTAATTTCCGTTCCCATCTCTAATGCACTGTACTATTGGAGGTGGCGTCACTGCTACTGTAGTCAGTGTCCTTATTGATGGGCACGTAAATTAATTTCCGTTCCCATCTCTAATGCACTGTACTATTGGAGATGGCGTCACTGCTACTGTAGTCAGTGTCCTTATTGATGGGCACGTAAATTAATTTCCGTTCCCATCTCTAATGCACTGTACTATTGGAGGTGGCGTCACTGCTACTGTAGTCAGTGTCCTTATTGATGGGCACGTAAATTAATTTCCGTTCCCATCTCTAATGCACTGTACTATTGGAGATGGCGTCACTGCTACTGTAGTCAGTGTCCTTATTGATGGGCACGTAAATTAATTTCCGTTCCCATCTCTAATGCACTGTACTATTGGAGGTGGCGTCACTGCTACTGTAGTCAGTGTCCTTATTGATGGGCACGTAAATTAATTTCCGTTCCCATCTCTAATGCACTGTACTATTGGAGATGGCGTCACTGCTACTGTAGTCAGTGTCCTTATTGATGGGCACGTAAATTAATTTCCGTTCCCATCTCTAATGCACTGTACTATTGGAGGTGGCGTCACTGCTACTGTAGTCAGTGTCCTTATTGATGGGCACGTAAATTAATTTCCGTTCCCATCTCTAATGCACTGTACTATTGGAGGTGGCGTCACTGCTACTGTAGTCAGTGTCCTTATTGATGGGCACGTAAATTAATTTCCGTTCCCATCTCTAATGCACTGTACTATTGGAGATGGCGTCACTGCTACTGTAGTCAGTGTCCTTATTGATGGGCACGTAAATTAATTTCCGTTCCCATCTCTAATGCACTGTACTATTGGAGATGGCGTCAATGCTACTGTAGTCAGTGTCCTTATTGATGGGCACGTAAATTAATTTCCGTTCCCATCTCTAATGCACTGTACTATTGGAGATGGCGTCAATGCTACTGTAGTCAGTGTCCTTATTGATGGGCACGTAAATTAATTTCCGTTCCCATCTCTAATGCACTGTACTATTGGAGGTGGCGTCACTGCTACTGTAGTCAGTGTCCTTATTGATGGGCACGTAAATTAATTTCCGTTCCCATCTCTAATGCACTGTACTATTGGAGATGGCGTCACTGCTACTGTAGTCAGTGTCCTTATTGATGGGCACGTAAATTAATTTCCGTTCCCATCTCTAATGCACTGTACTATTGGAGATGGCGTCACTGCTACTGTAGTCAGTGTCCTTATTGATGGGCACGTAAATTAATTTCCGTTCCCATCTCTAATGCACTGTACTATTGGAGGTGGCGTCACTGCTACTGTAGTCAGTGTCCTTATTGATGGGCACGTAAATTAATTTCCGTTCCCATCTCTAATTACCATACACAAACAGTACTCAAAATGTTTATTTTTGCGTATGTGTATTATTTGATTAGCAAAAATCGAAAAAATTTCGAACACCAACGTAAATGTTCGATGTTTTTTTCTGCAGTAATAAACAATGCTCCTAACCAACCATGCTGCTGGGCGCCAGGTACTAAGAGAGCACCTGGCGTGTTGACCTCATGGTGATGTCAGCTCTCAACGTCGGCTTGATGCGCCAGAAGAGCCTCGGGCATAGTTGGTTTCTCAGACAGCTTCTGACATCGTAGATCTTCTTCCCAAGGCGGCATGCTTTGTGGAGCGGCTTCGGTGCAACGGCAGATCCAGTCGGTTCCCATTTTACCTACTCGCTGTCACCAGCTTTCGGTGGCCTGGGTGGAGCTTTGCTAAGTCTAAACTTCAGTCCGACTGGTTTTGAAAGACTGCAACAGCTAGGGATGCAGGGGCCACCGTGACTCAAGGCTGCAAGCCACATTTCAGTTATTTGGCGAAACAGCAAAAAGAATGTTGTCATTTCGGGACACCCTGTGCATCATACATGTACCAGGGGTTCGGGGGTTACCCGCCCCAGCATGGAAAGCCAAACCCCCCTCAAAGCCCCGAGACAGTTAGGGGACCCGATGGTTACCACCTGAGGGCTCGATCGAAGGGGTACCATATATGGTACCAGTACGATATATGGAAGTGATATCATGTATGATACCACTTGAAGGTGTACCGGTACCATTATGTTGTTATTTCCCTGACTGTACAAACCATAAACAAACAGGCAGAATCGTGGCAAAAATCATTTTTATTTGATTTGAAAATATAAGAGCCATATTTTATAAGAACCGGGCAGGTCCCCTTATAAGGGCGGAACATGAAATTTTCTGACCTATACTTTTTATGTGATGAATCAATAGGTCTTTAGTAGAAAACACCACCACTGCGGTATTTTTGCTCTGCGATACCGCTTGGGGTATTTATGGCCAAAAACGTGATTTTGGACATTTTCAACTGGTTCTCCAGTGTGCAATTGCCGATCGCGGTCATATCTTCAGCATAAATTAGTCTTACTATGACCACTGCACCCACAAACTTTGGGGCTGATCGATTCAGGCCAGCGTGAATACCGTTGATTTTAGTGGTTATTATAAAAAAGTGAAAAATAATTTTTTGACGTCCCTCGCAGATTTTGGCCATACTTTTAGGGTAGATAGAATACGTCGACCTCTACACGTTGGTGTTTTCACTTTTTTGGCATCGGCCCCGTTTTTGAGTTATTCATGTTTTAATTTTCCAAAAAAATTTTGCGGTATCTTTTAGAATCATACACAATTCCGGTCTCCATGAAGCTAGAGCGACCCGCTGTAGAGCGGTGGACGTAGAATGTGATGAGCTATCCAACCATATACGTGAAATCGATCTACGACCACTTATACCAGAATGGCACTAAGTCAAAGTTTCGATCGAAAATGACGCAAGCTCCAACCTGGTTTTCTTCAGATTTTGACACCTGCTACTGAACTAATTGATCAAATGGCGTAGTTTCGCCCGTCAAATGATAGCTGAGATTCTGGCGATTCCGAAAATGATCGTATTTTTGCTGTAGAGTGCCTTGTTCTCACGATATGGGCATTTAAAAATATTTGTGAAGAAAATGACTGCACTTGTTATGTCATCCTGGTCTGAAAGGTGACTCAAATCAATCATATGCAGGATACATAGCCGTGAAATCTGCATCACCTAATGCAGTTTTCAACATTAATTATAAAAATTATAGTGGTTTTTCAATATGACCAGTCCTGAGCAGCTTATTCTCTCCTGATGCCTTGGCATTCAGATCGTCAGTGATTTATGAAACCGAAGCATCAAATGCTTCCTATTAGGTGCATTTTCCTTCACTGATTCTGAATATGATCTTCTTTTGGCGCTAGGACAACTCAGTCGGTAGTAATGGACCTCTGAAGATTCATCAACATATACACTTTTGAGAGCCATAATCTTAAAATAGATAGGCTGTCTTTCAATGCTTCTGAACGGAATCTACCATCAATTAATAGTGTTCCTAGTCTATTTTGGCCTGCTGATTTCAGAAATGACCTTAATTTTTCTGAATAAGCTCGAGGTTTCGAGATATAACACTATCTACTTATTACACTCTGGTAAACTTGCATCTTGAAATTGGTAGTCTATAAAGTAAAACTAAGGTCATTTCTGAAATTAGCAGGTCAAAATAGGTCAGAAACACTGTCTACTGATAGTAGATTACTTTCAGAAGTGCCGAAACAAAGACTGTCTATTTCAAGACTGTAAACTGGAAATTCGGTCATTTTTTATCGAAATTTGACTGGATGCCACTCTGGTATAAGTGGTGGTAGGTCGATTTCGCGTATATGGTTGGATAGCCCATCACATTCTACGTCCAACGCACTACTGCGGGTCGCTCTAGCTTCACGGAGACCGGAATTCTGAATGATTCTAAAAGGTACCGTTGAAAATGTCCAAAATGTAAGGTTGAAAATGTCCAAAATCACGTTTTTGGCCATAAATACCCCAAGCGGTATCGCAGAGCAAAAATACCACAGTGGTGGTGTTTTCTACGTAAGACCTATTGATTCATCACATAAAAAGTATAGGTCAGAAAATTTCATGTTCCGCCGCCTGCCTGGGTCTTATAAAAAATGGCTCTTAACGTAATGGCATTACTGTTGTTTGGGCATGGGATTTTCAGGAATCGGTTCGGTATGGGTTCGCAAAAATACCGGTATACCGGTATATATTCGGTATTTGCTGAAAATGTTTTAGAAAGACAAAACACTGAATACCCCATTCAAGACCATGGACTTACTCATTTCCAAGGTCAGAGGCTAGAAAACTAATCAAAATCAATGGGATTTACAATTTTTTAGGAATTTTTTAAATTATTTTTGGTTTTACTGGAGTGGAACTCGTTTCATTGAATAATTTTGGCTAAGAGAAATGATTACATACATTGTACTGCAGTTTTAAGACCTGCTAGTGTATAGTATGGAGATCTAGCGAGCAGTCACAAAATGCGGTCTATTCTGTTGCTTGTGAATCTAATGTACTCAAAGTACATTGAGACATGATTATTAAGGAGCAGTGAAGTTAAGCCAAAACTAGACCAACGCTTTTTAATGACAAAGCAAGTTTAGGAGTAGGGTCAGAGGACTAAAAATCATTCAAATTCGATATTTTAAAATGAAATCGTAATAGAAGGTGTTTCTGCATGCCCCAAAAATGCAAAATTACAAAGAAAACATGGTGATGATAAGGAATTTTCGATAAAAATTGCACTAAGTTAACAAAGAATACCGATTCCCAAATACCTGGGTATTCCCAAAATAATCGGTATACCCGGTATCGGTATTTATTAAAATACCTGGAATCGGTAGGTATTTATTGGGTAGGTATTCCCAAAAATACCCATTTTTCGGTATGGGTTCGGTATACCGAATCAACAGTAAATGGCATGGTGGCCGTTTGAAGTTATTCGGACAACTGAAAAAAAGGCATGCGGTCTTTTTGGCTGACACTGTACATGTGAATATATGAAAAGCTGGTTATAAAATGTCTAGGGGGACAGCGGAGCAGCCATGGTTCAGAAGCAAGGGGAGCGCTGGTTCCAAATAGCCATTCTTCAAGGTGAATACCGCTCGGCTGATGATGGATCCAGTCTGGAAGTGTCAACAGATGTTACTGGACATGTGCGATCTCTCTTTGAATCACTACTCGTCCAGTAACCAAATGAACAATTAGCAGTGGCGACTTTTACTTTGCTTTGAATTATATACTGTAAAACCTGTTCTACAGACTTTTTGTTAAAAGATTGTCATAAATAGTGTTCGGTCAGTTCAAAGTACATGTAATAGGCATCGAGAGGGGTGCGACTTTGGCCCCTCCCCTCTTTGAGACGATTTTTCCAACCTCCCTTCCCTTTTCTGGCAAGTAATTTTTTGAGAAAATTTTTGCGATTTTTACAATTTCAGACACATTGCCAAAATCGCCTGCAAAACAGCACTTTCTACGTATACAGTATTTAAGCCCAAATTAGCGATTTTGAGCCGAAAATTGCGACTTTCTGCGATATTTGAGCGGTTTTTAGTGCCCAACCCCTCCCTAGAATTCGGATTCAGACCCCCAGGCGGAGCCATACACCTCCAAACCCCTCCCGTTCGGCCGATGACCTGTTACATGTATGCATATTACTGTTATTTTACTATAGTATAGTAAAACAAAAATTAGTAATACTAGTGGTATTTTACTAGTAGTAAAATAATAGTAAAAAGTAAAATTAGGAGCCAATAGTAAAGTAAAAATTAAATTAACAAAGACCGTCAATAGTAAAATGGAAATTTTACTACTATTTTACTAGTTTTGGGTGAATTCCAGCCAAATTCTTGATCAATTTTGCAGTAAAAGATGTGTGGGCGCAATTTTGTCAGTCGAATTTCACACATTTTTTGTCTCTAAAGTTCTTGAGAACCTCCTATCATGTTCAAATTTAGCAACTATTTAGCACCAACATTAATAATTCATAAGATTTTGGCATCAATGAAGCAAAATTGCTCCTAATTACTAGTAAAATCGTAGTAAAATAGTAGTAAAATTAGTAAAATTGTTAGTAAAACAAAAATTAGTAAAATTGGAGCTGCCTGGTAGTAAAACAAAAATAAAAGTTAAATTAAAGAGCTGAATTTGTAGTAAATTTAGTAAATAGTAAAATAAAAATCCACTAGTAAAATAACAGTAATGCATATTAGCCCTACATACAGAGTGCCAAACAATGATTGCACCCCTCCTCAGAACAAACTATACATGACATGACATGAAAAGCATGAAAATAAAGTATTTTCGTGTTTTCGATCATGCTTAGATTAAACCGGTTTGGTCAGCAAAAGTGCCCAACTGTGACGTCATTCCTTCTCTGGGCGCCAGCTAACAACTATGCGCAGAATGTGATGACTGACACGGTGGGCGCGAGTGGTTGTTGTTGGCGCGTGAGTGTGGTTCGATTTGCAGCACGGTGCTAACAGGCCATGAGAGCAGTAAGGACGGCCGTCTTTTAATAACAATTAGAAAGAGTAACAAACGGCTACACGCAGAAGAGGTACGATTACACACACACTGGCCGGTAGCGGACCAGTCTCGCTAACCTGCCAGTTACAGCAGAGATGTTTTACACCAGAGGGGTGACAGCTTTGTGGATACACCGCTCTATGATAATACCACTCACACTTAAAACGCTTAAGCAAATACGCACCCATACACGCACTCACACGACACCACCCCCTCCTCCAAATGAGAGGGTGATGTTGCCGGCAGGTACCAAAAACTAAGAGCACACAGCAACATATCACAGATCATCAATCAGGCGTCTCGGAGCCTTAATCTTCTGCCGGTCTCGCAAATTGTAGCGTTGCTGTGGCGGCGTGTAGAATGGTGTGGCTGACCGAGGAGTCAGCTGCTGCGGTGGCGTTCTAGCACGTGGAGTCCCATGACCTCTGGCCGGGCCGTTAGGTCGCTGCACGTAATCCTCATCTTGGGGTGCAATGGGACTGGCATAATGGCGTTTGCACCTGCGAGCATTGACTACTTGGCCATCTTCTAAGCGATAGGTCCAGAAACCCAAGACTTCCACGACTAGCAGTGGCTTGGTGTAGGGTGACTGTCCCTTGCGAATTTGCGCTGCTGGTCTTCGCACGCGTACCTTCTCCCCCTTCCAAAATGGACCTGGGTGGTACAGCCTTCCAATTAGCCGTCGGTCCACTGGAGAGTCTTGTGGCTGAGGTGTAGGTTTTGCGGCAGCAGGCGTTGGTTGAATAGTTGGTTGAGTGAACTGGAAAGGCAAGCGTGCATGCCTTCCAAACATGAGTTCGGCAGGACTCTGGCTACAATTACCAGGAGTTGCGCGGTAGTTGGCTAAGAAGTCGAGCATCGCTGCATCCCACATATGGCGGCTGGGGTTGGGTGGTAGTGTTTCCACAACACCTTTCAGCGTCCCATTGAACCGCTCCACTAGGCCATTACGCTCGGGGCTGTATGGTGTGATGCGTAGGTGCTTGATGCCTCTGCTGGTCAAAAAGTTGACGAACTCATGGCTCACAAACTGAGGACCGTTGTCACTGAGGATTTGAGCAGGGTGTCCATACCTTGCGAACAATTCCTTCAGCCAATTGATGATGGTGGTGCTGGTGGTGTCCTCTGTCCACAGCACTTCAGGAAAGCTTGAGATGTAGTCGACCAAGACTATGCAGTATCCTCTTCCCTCTGGCGCATTAGCAAAACGGCCAGTGATGTCAATTGCAAGCTCTGACCAGGGTTTGGTAGGTCTTGGTCGCTCCTGGACAGGCTGCTTGACCTTGGGGATAGACTTGGAGCTCTGTTCGCACGGCTGGCATGACTTGACAGTGTGGGTAGCCTGTTTGTCCATACCAGGCCACCAGTAGCAGGTGCGAAGCAGGCGTTTCATGCGGTCGATGCCAGGGTGGCCCTTGTGTGCAAGTTGGAGAATCGTTTGCCACAACTGCTGAGGCGCGACAACCCGGCCTTCTCTTGACACGCATCCATCCTCTAGAGTCAATTGGTCCCACACGGACTTGTAGGAATTGAGCACTGCTGGCAACTGGTCCTTGGGAGTGCTGGCTTTGAGGTGTTTAATAACCTGCTGCAGCATGGGGTCCTTGGCCGTGAGCTTCTGGAGGCTTGACCACGTTGGTCCCTTGATTTGCTCTGTCACAGCATGTAGTGCCTTGACAAATGGGTCTGGCACGCCGGTGGTTGCAGTCTTGGCTCGTTTTGACTCAGGGATTCGGCAGAGGGCATCCGCCACCACGTTGGATTTGCCTGGTGTGTGCTGCACAGTGTAGTTGAAGACACTTAGGCGTTCGAACCAACGCTCAAACTTCCCACTCTTCCTGCCATTGCCGTACTGCTTCAGCAAGGAGGTGAGCGCTTGGTGGTCAGTCTTGAGAATGAAGTGGCGGCCCAGCAAAAATTTCTCCCAATACTCAGCGAAGTACATGGCTGCGAGGGCTTCTCGCTCACTGGCTGAGTAGTTGCGCTGGCGCTCATCAAGTGTGTGACTTCCATAGGCAATTGGTCGTTCAGTCCCATCAGGCTGAATCTGGCTGAGGGTAGCACCAATCCCACAGTCACTTGCATCAGTGGTCAAGATGGTCTGCCTGTTCGGATCAAACAATGCCAATTGCAGATCCTTGGAGACAGCCTCTTTCAGCTTGTTGAAAGCTTCTTGTTGTTTCTCGCCCCAGGTGAATTTGACAAACTGCTTGCTTGTCTTCCCTGCCTTGCTCGGCGCTTTTCTTGTGAGTGCTCTCAGTGGCTCTGCCAGTTGGTGCAGCTCTGGAATATACTCTGACTGGTAGTTGAGCATACCCAGAAATCGCTGGACCTCCTTGGTGTTGGATGGCACCGGGAAATTCGCGATTGGCCGCAGGTTCTCCTTGGCAGGTTTGATGCTCCCGTGTGACACCACCCGACCCAGAAACTTGATCTCTGACTGGGCGAAATGACTGTTCTTAATGTTGAGACGAAGGTTTGCCTTTTCCAGGCTGTCCAAAACCCGGTGAAGAATTTTTTCGTGAGTGTCTTTGTCTGGAGCATGCACGATAATTAGGGAATGCACCCAGGAATGTTTCCAAGCAACTCAGAAATGAACTTCTGAGCAACAGCGCCAGCATCGCACAGTCCCATTGGAAGTCTGTTGTACTGGAACAGTCCCAACGGAGTGATGGTAGCAGTGAGTGGCTTGCTATCTTCATGTAGTGCGATGTTGTGGTAGAACTTGACCAGGTCAAGGCTGCTGTACACAGTAGATTTGGCTAGGCGCTGATGGACATCCCGAATGTTTGGAAGTGGAAAACGCACTGGTCTCACAAAGCGTTTGAGGCGAGTGAGGTCGGTGGTGACCCGCACTGATCCATCAGGTTTGTCTGCGGCCACCATGGGATTGACCACTGTAGAACGATCAACTTTTGTCCAAATTCCCAGATCTGCCAACTCTTGAATGGCTTTCAGGGCCCCTTCTTGGCGGTAGACTGGAATTGAACGCACCTTGCACTCATAGGGCTTCATGTCAGCTTCTAGCTCAATGTGGTGCTCCAAGTCAGGTATCAGACCCATTTCTGGACTGAGCAGAGCCAGATAGCGTTCTCCAATGAGCGCTTTGTAGGTTTGGCCCTCTGCACTTGAACCCTGACTGGAGGATGGTTGATGTCTCGACTGAAGACCCTGAGATGCCCCTGTGATCGTCTTCACTGACAAATCTCCACCCGAGAGTTGCAGGTCCAATGCTTGGATGCAGTCCTTTCCCAAAACAGGACTACATTGAGCTGGCAGGACATAGAACAGGGCTTGGGCTGACCGATTGCCATGAGTGACTTTGCATGGGAAAGTCTGCAGGTCAGCATTGACACGTGAGCAGTCAAAATTGCGAAGGCGACAGTCAGTTGGTGTGGTCCTCAACTCAGGAAAGAGTGACTGCATAAGCGGCTCTGGTAGTCCCGAGATGTCAGCCTGGCTATCCACAGCACAGGTGATGGGTTGAGGCAGCTGTCCCAATGGCTGGACTTGAACCCTCAGCTGGAACGCATGCTGCACTGCACCAATGGAAACGGACCCCACTGACTTGCGTGAAACGTTTGCCTGACGGGTTTTCTTCCTGCAAACGCTTTGAAAATGCCCCTTCTTCTTGCAGAATTGGCACACTCGATTGCGCGCTGGACACTGATCCAGGCTGGTGTGTCGCTCATAGCCACAGTTCCCACACTGTTGGCCAACTGCATACCGAGAGCTTGACTGCTGCTTGTGGGGGTGTGGCCAGCACCCATAGGCATACCCGTAGGTTTGCGGGTTCCTCCCAACAGAACCCTGGCCTGATGATCCCCACGATTTCTTCTTGTTTGCCTGCTGTCCTGGCTTCTGCTTCTGCGCGGCAGCAACAATCGCCATAATTGTTGCATTATCGTCGATGGCAGCTTGATCTGCTTTGGCAGTCTCAGCAGCTTGCAGGAGGTTGGTAAACTCACCGAGATCTGGCGCGGCGCGGCTCAGCAATGTTTCCTGCACGGCTGTGTATGTGCTTCCAATAGCACACACCAATTGGAGAGCGATGAAGTAATTGATGGGCTTGTTCTGCAGATCACACTCAGTGGCTGCCCGCCTGAGGCGGCAGAGCAGCTCTGTAGTTGTTTCTCCAGGTAGCTGTCTGATGGAGGTGAATTCTTTGTAGGCCCTGACTGCAGACCGTTTCACTTTGAACAGCTTACTGAGTGCTTCTTTGTAGTCATGGTGGCTTGTTGTTGCTCGATCCAGACCAACACTGTCCCTGAATCTCTCGAACGCCTGAGGCCCGAGGCGACTGGTGATGGCGCTGTTGAGCTCATGGTCTGTCATGTGAACGCCCTCCTTCATCTCTTGTTGCTCGATCCACAACTCCATCTCCGATATGAAGTTGGTCCATGACCTTGGTTCTGGACTGCCCATAGGCCAGAATGGTTGCACATCCGGAATATTCCAGGCCCTTCTTGCTTCCCTCTGCACTGGGTGAGCTGGTCCTGGATTCTGCCGTTGCTCCCGATCAGTCATTGCCACTTTTGTTCGTTACCACTTTTTGAATTTGGCGCTGATCGACTGGCTGGCTGATTGTTGTGCGCTAGTCGCTGGTTGCGTGTATCGGCGTCCCAATAAACGGTGCCCTTTGACTACAGCGCTGGGTCGGCTTTGATCGGCATCCCGGTCTTGCTTCGGCCCCGTTGATGATAACAGGCAGCAGCGATCGGCGGTTGTGATGGATGACGGCCGCGATTTAGGCACAGTATCCAAACTGCACCAGATCGCGATAAGTACAGGATACAGCGATGATACGCAGTGTCCAAACTGCACCCGATGGCTTGGCAGTAGGTGGCGAAAAGTTGTAGTGACCGACAGCTGCGAATTGACTAGCGTCGCCAGTGACACGGTGGGCGCGAGTGGTTGTTGTTGGCGCGTGAGTGTGGTTCGATTTGCAGCACGGTGCTAACAGGCCATGAGAGCAGTAAGGACGGCCGTCTTTTAATAACAATTAGAAAGAGTAACAAACGGCTACACGCAGAAGAGGTACGATTACACACACACTGGCCGGTAGCGGACCAGTCTCGCTAACCTGCCAGTTACAGCAGAGATGTTTTACACCAGAGGGGTGACAGCTTTGTGGATACACCGCTCTATGATAATATCACTCACACTTAAAACGCTTAAGCAAATACGCACCCATACACGCACTCACACGACAATGACCTGCCCTGCACAGAAAAGTAATTTTGCAGCACCGACTTTTCAATACAATTCTACGTATTTTACCCTATAATCCCGCACAGATTAGTGTATATCCTCTGAATACATATTTCGCAAAGATTTGCACCTGCGCTAACAAACGATTCCTCCATATTCTGTTCATGCAACGAATGTACAATCTGGAAATCTCATTGGCATGTGTTGGTCAACTCACATACAACGGCTCAGATTATTGTTGATTGGGTATTTTTGGGAACCAGTACCGAAAATTGGGTATTTTTGGGAACATCTGGGGCAGACCAAGACCTACAGTTGGTAGGTATACCTGAACCTGAACCCTGGGTATTAACCTGAAAATTGTGAACCTGAACCTGAACCTGAACTTACTTGAAAATAAAAGTACTTACCTGACACCTACTAGGTCGGTACCTACTATTCAGGTTTTTCTTGTCTTAAACTTCCCCCGGTGCAAGTAGCACGTATTGTCAACTTTTGAAAATGGTTAGATCAGATATTGCTTGACGCTCTACAGTTTTATTCTTAAAAATGGTGTGCGTGAAGCGACTAATGCACCTATCTTTATCTGCACCTACAATACGTGAAGGCGATTATAGGGAAAGCCCCATCCGGAAATTACCTTTATGAAAGCTTGTCTTCCTTTATACCTAAGCCTAAGCTTTAGTTTGTTTGTGGAACGTAAGCTTAAACGTCAGCTAGTAGAACCAAGAATGTGTAGAACTTATGTGAGCCTGACCCTAAGACCTTAATGCCGGAACTTAGGGTTTGAAATGAACATTCGTGGACTGCGTGGGGGTTTCTTATTACAATGGCGATCGATCCGTCAACAGCAAAAATTGTCTCGCGTGTCGAATTGTTGGTTTGTAAATTTCGATTGCTTTGAACATGGATCGTTTTCTTAAGAAAAGGAACAGGAGCGCTATTGATTTAGCTCATATCCGAAAATTTATGACTTTATTTGAAAGTACTTGAACCTGAACCTGACACCTGGGTACTTTTGAAAAATGTACCTGAACCTGAACCTGAACCTGAAATTGGATTTTAGAGATACCTGAACCTGGACTTACCTGAAACTTGGTGGTACCTATCAACTGTACCAAGACCCCCAGGCAAACACACCTCTTCTGATGTTGGATCCAGTGTACAATTCTGTACTGACCCTTCTGGCAACCTGCGATCTCTCTTTGAATGACTGCTGGTCAACTGACCAAATGAACATTTTTCTTCTCTGTGCATGCATTCGAATTGGTTTTGAAAGCAGTTTATTGGTTTAGTTGCAACACGTAGAATAAATTGGTGCCTTGGACAGCATTGCATTCCATTCCTGTATAGCCATGTCATTCTATAGTCTAACGCACCAGTTGCTGCCAGCCTACCAGTACCTTTCAAAAGCACTGCATGCTTTCTTTGCTAGCACAGTTAATTCAACGATGACTTCGCATACTGTCGTGTACTTTGTGGTCTTTGCATCCGCTTCGTTAACTTATTCTATCAGTACTATAACAAGAGAGCAAAAAAATTGGTTATGCAGCAATTGTGGACAGGCTCAGCCCGTTGAGGTCAGCTAAAAGCCAGATTACTCAGAATGTGCTTATCGCTGTTATTTTTAGAATCTGTTAAAGATTGTACACGGGCGGGAGGCTTCTCTGGGTCAGTTTCCATGGACAGCTTTAATAACCAAAGCTACATACCAAACCATAGTCAACTTTGCAACTGGAGACATCAGTGTAAGTTTGAACCTGATTTGTTCCAAACATATGTGGTGATGATATTGAGATAACTATTACTACAGGGTGTCTCAAAAATGATCACATTTCTTTTTACTGCCATTTACGCAAATTTTGACCAAATAGGCCATAATAGGACCATAGGTGCCAAAATTCGGGCAATTTTTAATTGTCATTGCCAACCGAAATCAGGCAGCCATCAGGCAGACATGTAAAGTGGGGGGTCGGCGGAATCGGCCGGCATGGTGTGCGTTGGACATCCCTATGACCCCAAAGTAAAACCCTAAAACAGTTCCGCCCAACTCCCTCTGGGTAGCCAGCAATGGCCATCGGCGGTTCTGACTGATCGGGCCATTTTCTATAGTAAAACTCGAAAACACACCAAACAAAACGCATGTTTCTCCGGGGGGCTACCTCGCACAGGCACGTGCTATGCAGCGTTCGAAAGCTCACATCATGAGCTTTCAGAATCTGTAATAAAATTTGTGGCGATTTTTGTTATTTCAAAAATAATCGATCCCGAAATATCGACTGATCACGATTTCGTCAGTTGTTATGGAAATGAGAGTTTCTCTGGGGGGCTACCTCGCTCTAACATGTGCTATGCTGCGTTTGAAAGCCCACATCATGAGCTTTCAGAATCTGTAATAAAATTTGTGGCGATTTTTGTTATTTCAAAAATAATCGATCCCGAAATATCGACTGATCAGGATTTCTTCAGTTTTTATGGAAATGAGAGTTTCTCTGGGGGGCTACCTCGCTCTAACATGTGCTATGCTGCGTTTGAAAGCCCACATCATGAGCTTTCAGAATCTGTAATAAAATTTGTGGCGATTTTTGTTATTTCAAAAATAATCCACCCCGAAATATGGACTGATCACGATTTCGTCAGTTTTCACGGAAATGAGAGTTTCTCAGGGGGGCTACCTTGCTCAGACACGTGCTATGCAGCGTTTGAAAGCCCACATCATGAGCTTTCAGAATCTGTAATAAAATTTGTGGCGATTTTTGTTATTTCAAAAATAATCGATCCCGAAATAACGACTGATCACGATTTCTTCAGTTTTTACGGAAATGAGAGTTTCTCTGGGGGGCTACCTCGCTCTAACATGTGCTATGCTGCGTTTGAAAGCCCACATCATGAGCTTTCAGAATCTGTAATAAAATTTGTGGCGATTTTTGTTATTTCAAAAATAATCGATCCCGAAATATCGACTGATCACAATTTCTTCAGTTTTTTTTCGGAAATGTGAGTTTCTCTAGGGGGCTACCTCGCTTTAGGCATGTGCTATGCAGCGTTTGAAAGCCCACATCATGAGCTTTCAGAATCGGTAATAAAATTTATGGCGATTTTTGTTCTTTCAAAAATAATCGATCCTGAAGTATTGATTGATCACAATTCTATCAGTTTTCAGCATCTGACTAAAGTAGCTAAAAAAGAAAATGGGATGACCGAATTGAGGTTTTCTGGTAGGCCAAATTCATTGGCTACGCCGATTTATAGCTAGGATCCCGATTAGATTAGATTAGATTTATTTGACAGAAAAAAAACAAAGAATGAACTGTTAGAATAACCAGCATACTGTAGCATGCCGCTAGATGACAGGAGGGCTGGGCCGATCGACCGGCTCAAGGGCCCTCCCCCTCAAAAAACTTGATAGATCAACTGCGGCCAATTTAGTACGAAAGTTTTGGAGTGATGAAGCATTTACAACGTCTCTAGGTAAGTTGTTCCAAATTGGAACAACTCGACTCGCGAAGAAGTTTTTGCGCAGTTCTAGACGAGTATGCATAACGTATATCTTAAAGTTATGCCCCCTAGTGCCCCTGGTTGGTGCCCAGGTAAAAAAGTCTTCCATCGACAAATCCACCATGCCACTGACCATCTTAAAGACCATAATTAAGTCTCGCACAATTCGACGTTCCTCTAATGATTTCATTTTCAGGAGAGCTAGACGCTTGGGATATGTGTAGCCTGACATCCCTGGCAGGCGCCGGGTAAACAATTTCTGGACCCTCTCAACCAAATCAATATCACCCAGAAAATATGGATTCCAGACCTCAGACGCGTACTCTAGCTTAGACAAAACAAAAGTATTATACATTTGAAGAAGGAAAGGAGTGCTTCTAGTGTGAAAAACCTTGAAAATCAAATTTATTGATTGAAAGCCATTGCGAGCAATTCTTTGACAGTGTGCAGAAAATTTAAAATCAGAAGAAATAGTGACGCCCAGGTCTACTATGTGGGTACATGTAGGGAGAGTGTGTCCACCTAACTCAAACGATGTAGTTGCATTACCGTAACCTAAATGTAATACTGAGCATTTTTGTATGGCTATGTCCAATTGCATTCGTGTTGCCCATGCATAAACACGATTTAAATCATCTCTGAGATTGTAGTTTATGGAACCCCTATCTGTTGCAAAGTAAAGTTTTGCGTCGTCTGCATATAGTTTAAGTTGAGAAGATTGCACTACTGTATGAAGGTCGTTCATGTAAATTAGAAATAACACTGGACCTAACAAGCTACCTTGTGGTACTCCAGAAGTTACAGGCCTTTGCTCAGAAACTTCTCCATCTAAACTAACGTACTGTCGTCGACCGGTCAGGTACGATTTCAGCCAATTTAACAGTTTACCAGAAACACCAACATATCTTAATTTACAGAGCAGCTTTGAGTGGGAGACACTATCGAATGCTTTTGCTATGTCTAAATATATCACATCAACCGTTTTTTTGGCATCTAATGACTTCGACCAGTCATTTAGACAAGACAAAAGTTGAGTTACAGTAGACCTTTTGCTCAAAAAACCATGTTGCTCATCTGAGATAACATTATTGGTTTTTAGGAAATGCACTAACGTTTCCCTAATTATAGATTCGAAAACTTTGCTGGATGCATTTAAAAGACTAATCGGTCTATAATTTGTAACACTGGCGCGAGCGCCCTTTTTGTGGAGTGGCATTACTTTGGAAGTTTTCCAGGCGGACGGACAAGTACCTGACGCAAAAGACAAACTAAAAATACGCTCTAGAGGAAAGGCTACGACTGCAGCTAGTTTACGCAGGAAAAATTGCGGAATTTCATCTGGACCTGCAGACCGTTTGTTAGCCAGAAATAATAAATGGTCAAAAACAATTCCCGTGTCAATTTTAACGTCAACTAGTGAGTTTGTAGGAGGGACAGCGGGTCTATCTAGCTTAATCCCATCATCAACAATGAAGACAGAAGCAAAAAAGGAATTAAACAACTCAGCCTTGTCTTTAGATTTTGCAACAACAGTTCCATCCACTTTTTCTAGTACGGGTATCTCTGATTTGCAAGTTAGATGCGATCTAATAAAGCGCCAAAAACGGCTATCAGATTTAGCCTGCAAAACAGCTGTTTCTTCGTTAAATTTGTCCCGTCGTTTTAGTCTACGTGACTCAGATACAGCTGCTAACCAAGCTGTGCGTCTGTCTGCGTTTGGGTTTCTTTTATATTGGTCGTGCAGTTTTCTTTGTCGTTTATGAGCTTTCCTAGTGGCTGGCGACCAGCAAGAGTTCTTTGTCCGAAATTTACGTATGGGAACGTATTTTTCTATCGCTAAACCTATTGTTTCACTAAAAAGTGACCAAAATTGATCTACATTCGTACATGCATCAAAAGCAGTGACCCAGTCTACTGCATTTAGAAATGAAAACATGCCAACTAAATCAGCTCTGTCAAAATTTCTAAAAATGTTACATTTCTTCTCAAAATCAAAGGGACCAACTAAACCTGTTACACCAAAGTGATCAGAGTTTGCAAGGGGCGAAACTACCTTTAATTTAGTCATAAGCTCAGGTTCATTTAGAAATACAAGATCGAGAATGTTTCCTTTTTCATGGGTTTTTTCGAGTACGGTCTGGGTCAAGCCATATTCTAGCATAGCATTAAAGAAATCTTTGCTTGGTGCTGAGAGGGCTAGATCATGATCAGTCCAACGTATTTCTGGATAATTAAAATCACCTAATATCATTAGTGGTGTTTCGTCTAACATGCAAGACCCAATATGCTCAACAAGAGAGTCAGTGGCCTGGCGGACATTGCCCGATGGAGTCCGATAGTATAATCCAATACGAAAAAACTTTCGATTATTTTGTGCATACAAGTCCACCCAAACTGCCTCAAAAAATTCCTCACTTGTAGCTGTAATCAAGTTAAAGTTGAGAGCTTTTGGAATCAATAGAAGTGCACCTCCGCCTGGCCCAATCCTCACTGCATCGTCGGCACGTACAGGAATGTGGGTGTCAAGAATCGAACCGAACAGAACGTCACTCACAGAACTACGCAGAAACGTCTCCGTAACTGCAATAATAGCGTTAGTGTTAACAGAACAAACGTACGTCAACTCCAACAATTTGTTGCCTAAACTTCTAGCATTGAACAGCAAAAATGGCAAAAACATTACAGTCTGTTTACAGTAGCTGGTGGTCACTCGTTTCCCTGTTTAAACTCCTTTACCACAAACCGACTTCCCTGCTTCACTCTCTCAACAATCACTCCGTCACGAATCAGCAGAGTGCGGTCGCCGTTCTCCTGACGCAGTTCACTCAGTTTGTCTCGCAATGCTCCTTCCTCACGTCGTTGTTTGTCAGTAAGATCGTGACGGAAGAACGCCTCACTAATACCCGCCTTAGCCAACGCATCTTTCTGATTGAACAGAGTCTTACGTTTGTCCCACGGATTCGACATCTTCACTTTTATTGGGCGGTTTGGGTTTCTCTGACGATGGCCAGTCTGACCCATGCGGAAAATCTCAGTAATCGCAGATGGAAGAGCTCCAGCATTCGAAACCACCTCCTCCACCAACTCTCGGTCGTGCTCGTCGGTAGACTCAGGAAGATTGACCAAAACCAAATTGTTGGCCTTCTCTCGTCGTTGTTGCAGTTCGTCAAAGGCAGAAACAATCGAGTCAGGTGTCATGTCAGCGTTTGAGGTCGGCTGACCACTCTCAAGGCGTGTCAGGCGTTCGCGCAGCTCTGCATTTTCCTTCCTCAGTTCGTTGTTCTCTTGACGCAGCTCTTTCAACTCTGAGAAAAAGCGTTCCTGGCCATTTAGTAACGCTTTTACGAGCTCCAAGATCTCCGACAGAGAGGGATCAGGCTGAGACGAGCTTTTCTTTGACATCTCACGAAGCAAAAAACAACAGACACGCAGTCAAGTGTAGGCGTCTTTTTACAGCGTGATCGATTATCGATTACCGATCGATTACCGATTATCGATTATCGATCGATTACCGATACGTGATCGATTATCGATTTTTTGCTGTGCAGATGACTGAACTACACAGGCTATGATGATAGTGGTTTTTGGGCATGCCGATTTCAACCACGATGATGGTTTAGAGCTATCACCGAGTTTTAATTCAATAATCGATTTCGATTGATTATCGATTTTTGTTGTGCAACTAAACAGGCCACAAAGCTAGGATGTTAGTGGTTTTCAGGCATGCCGATTTCAACATACAAACATCTCTAAACCAACATTGTGGTTGAAATCGGCATGCCCAAAAACCACTAACATCAGTGTAGTTAGGTCATCTGCACAGCAAAAAATCGATAATCGATCAAGTATCGTGATCCTAGCTGTAAATGGGCGTCGCCAATGAATTTGGCGTACCAGAAAACCTCAATTTGGTCATCCCATTTTCTTTTTTAGCTGGTTTAGTCAGATGACCGTGATCAATCGATACTTCGGGATCGATTATTTTTAAAATAACAAAAATCGCCACAAATTTTATTACAGATTCTGAAAGCTCATGATGTGGGCTTTCAAACGCAGCGTAGCACATGTCTGAGCGAGGTAGCCCCCCAGAGAAACTCTCATTTCCGTAAAAACTGAAGAAATCGTGATCAGTTGAAATTTCGGGATCGATTATTTTTGAAATAACAAAAATCGCCACAAATTTTATTATAGATTCTGAAAGCTCATGATGCGGGCTTTCAAACGCTGCATAGCACATGTCTGAGTGAGGTAGCCCCCTAGAGAAACTCTCATTTCCGTAAAAACTGAAGAAATCGTGATCAGTCGAAATTTCGGGATGGATTATTTTTGATATAACAAAAATCGCCACAAATTTTATTACAGATTCTGAAAGCTCATGATGTGAGCTTTCGAACGCTGCATGGCACCTGCCGGAGCGAGGTAGCCCCCCGGAGAAACATGCATTTTTGTTTGGTGTGTTTTCGAGTTTTACTATGGAAAATGGTGGGATCGGAGAGAACCGCTGATGGCCATTGCTAGCAACCCAGAGGGAGTTGGGCGGAACTGTTTTAGGGTTTTACTTTGGGGTCATAGGGATGTCCAACGCACACCATGCCGGCCGATTCCGCCGACCCCCCACTTTACATGTCTGCCCGATCTCGGTTGGCAATGACAATTAAGTGTTAAAGTTTGGTGCACTAGGCTTGACTCATTCATTAGAAATTTTAAAAAAAGTGAAATTTGGTCAGAAAAATTGAAACATTTCTTTTTCCTGTATTTTTCCTAATTTTTGTCGGAATTGGATGAAATTTGGAGTGTAAACGCAGAAATTCAGGGTAATTCGTGTGTAAAAAGTTGACGCAATAACTCAGCTCCTGCTATAACACATACAGTTCCTATGCATCGCTAAATTTGATCTTCGCGCCCTTCAGCTGTAAGAATCTTCTGTAAAAATGCAGCAGCATACTGTCGAATGACGAAGATCTGAAGAAATATCCACTATTCTTAATTTATGGTGAGCTTTTAAACTTCCGCAGCCCCTAAGATACCATCGCACCGTCGGAAAGAAGAGAAGATCTTTATTGTGCAGAATTATTTGGAGACAAAATCTATTGAAATTTCGAAATTTCACTTTTTTGGAATTTCTCGGGAATGAGTCAAGCCAAGTGCACCAAAATTTAACATATAAAATTCCCCGAATTTTGGCACCTCTGGTCCAAATTTCAGCCTATTTGGTCAAAATTTGCGGAAATGGCAGTAAAAAGAAATGTGATCATTTTTTGAGAGACCCTGTGTTTACTGTTTTACTACAACTGAACTGAAGAATTGATTTTCAGAAAAACAAGGTAGTCACTTCATGCACAGGCTCTCTGATAACTCACAAGCATGTGCTCACTGCAGCCCATTGTTTCTACGATGTGACCATAGACACGCGAGCCTACAAGTAATTTAGGTTTCCTTTCCCTTAGCAGTGGAGAAATTTGTGAAACGAAAGTGTAAACAGTTTAGAACGAAAGAATAAGCAATATTCTTTTAGCGATGCATCAGCAAGCGGCGCGGAGAAGTGGATCAAATACACCAACCCTACTTCTCTGCGGGAAGCATCTGTACATTTGATAGCAGTGAATCAGAACCTTGGACATAGGGCAAGGATGGTGGATCTGATTGTTTCATCCAGTTTCGAACCAATTCATCGAAATGATGATTGGGCCGTTGTAGAAATAGAGCCGCTTCTGTATCTGAACGTTTCTCTTGTCTGGCCAATCTGCATCTTCAACGACCAACCCTATGACAAACAGAAACAGTTTACTATGGCTGGGTGGGGCAGAAATGGTAAATTGGTTTTGAATTTTGAGTTATGTTGAATCAACCTGTATATATGCTGGCCTGGAATGCATAGAAAAGGACCAGTAAAACGATTGCACCTGTTGCAGAAAATAATGAAGTCACGCAAAAGTTGCTCTATGGCGAAGTTTCCTGGAAACAATGTCCAACCCATTTCTCATTGGCTAGTGAAGTTAAGCCTAATCCAGATTTGTTCCCAAGACGAGAAAACGTTTTGTGCTTGGGTGTCTTGGGAAATATGGTAACCTGTAGCTTTAATACATATATCTTGTAAACACTGAGCAAGAATTCTTTCTCTTTGCCTAAAAGACTCAATGTGTATTTTTGTTTGATTGTGTAAGAAAACAAGAGGCTTCTTATAAAAAGAAATGTTTAGGGGGACAGTGGAGGGGCGATGGTACAGAAACTAGGGGAGCGTTGGTTTCAAATGGCCATTTTCCATGGTGAATACCGTTCAGCTGATGATGGATCCAGCACACAAGTTTCTACAGATGTTACTGGCAATCTCCGGTCTCTCTTTGAGTCACTGTTGGTCCATTGATCATTTGTTCGTTTGTTTGTTTGTTCATGCGTTTGATTGCTCGTTTGTTCATTCATTCATTCTTTCGTTCATTCATTCATTTGTTTGTTCGTTTGTTCATTTGTTCATTCATTCGTTCATCTGTTCATTTGTTCATTCATTTGTTTGTTTGTTCGTTTGTTCATTCGTTCATTCATTTTTTGTTTGTTCGTTCATTCGTTCGTTCATTCATTCGTTTGTTCGTTCATTTGTTCGCATGTTCGTTCGTTCATTCATTCGTTCGTTCGTTCATTCATTCTTTCGTTCATTCGTTCGTTCATTCGTTCATTTGTTTGTTCGTTCGTTTGTTTGTTTGTTTGTTCGTTTGTTTGTTCATTCGTTCGTTCGTTTGTTCGTTCATTCATTTTTTGTTCGTTTGTTCGTTCGTTTGTTCGTTCATTCGTTCGTTCGTTCGTTCGTTCATTCGTTCGTTCATTTGTTCGTTCGTTCGTTCATTTGTTCGTTCGTTCGTTCGTTCGTTCGTTCGTTCGTTCGTTCGTTCGTTCGTTCGTTCGTTCGTTCGTTCGTTCGTTCGTTCGTTCGTTTGTTCGTTCGTTCGTTCGTTCGTTCGTTCGTTCACTCATTAATTTGTTTGTACATTCATTTGTTCGTTGTGAATTGAGCTGGAGTATGTGAGACTCGATCATTAGTTTATAGTTTACAATAGAAAAAATGGCGGTTTTGAGATGATTAAGTGCAGTCGTGTCTCCATTCTGCGGTCCAACGCATCTGTTTTAGCAGACTAACCAACCAGTCACTTTTCAAAACTACATACTGCATATGCTTTCCTTGCTGTCATTGGATATTCAGCAATGTTTTTTGTATACTTTGTGCTCTTCACAATGATTTGGTTAAAGAATCCTACTTGTTCTATCAGTAAAATAACACGCGGGCAGATGACTTGGTTGTGTAACAAATGTGGACAGGCTCAACCTGCTGGGGTGGGCCAAATGCTAGTTACTTGTACAGAGTAATTCACAAATCCTGCCCGTTTTCGTAAGCTCATTACGTTTTTTGTTTGTGGGCCGAATCGGGTGATTTTTGGATATGATCCATAGACATACTTCGCATTTTACTGTTTCAAATCTCCACTTGTTTCATCACGAACTGGGCGGGATATGTGAATCATCCAGTATTATGCACAAGAAATTAGTTAGAACTCATCGAATTGTGTTTCCTGTACCTTCGTGCTATTTGCGTTTTTCACAATCATCCCAGATCAGTCTGTTTATGATCATTTCTAACAATTTCAGCAGGTATTTCCGAATCCGATAAAGATTAAGCATGGGCAAGAGGCATCAATGGGTCAGTTTCCATGGTCAGCTCAAGTAATAATCGCTGCTTACATTACAGAGGTCAATCATACAACGGGAGAAAGTGACGTAGGTTTAGAAAAATTGTATATTATCTGAAAATGATCTAACTTGTGCGCTTTTCTTCTCGAAATTCACTTTGCATAATAGTTTGACACTGATAATTATGGCTTCCAGACAAAGAAAGAATTTAATAAATGTACCGGCTCACTCATAACTCACAAGCATGTGCTCACTGCGGCCCATTGTTTCTATGATGTGACCATTGACACGCGACTCTACAAGTAATTTTGGCATTCTCTTTTCAACACCTCTATAGTAGCTGAGCAGTAAAAGGAAAGGGGAGAACAGCAGATAAGGAAATCTATTAAAACTACTAGATCACTCTTTATCCCTAATACCGACTCAAACCCCACCTATCCCGTTCATCCTATCTACATTTCTAGTGATTCCTCCGCAAGTGGCATCGAAACGTATACTAAATACAAAAATCGAACATCACTTCGGGAGGGCTCAGTGTCATTGGCAGCTGTAGAACCGAACAGCGGCAATATCGTTGAAAGAAAATTGGTGGACCTTTTTGTTTCACCCGGCTTCAACCCAACCAATCGAAATGACGACTGGGCCATTGTGGAAATAGAACCGGTCCGAAAGTTAGATGCCTCCTTAGTGTGGCCAATTTGTATATTCAATCAACAACCTTATGACAAACACAAACCCTTCACCTTGGCTGGATGGGGCGATCATGGTAATGATTGAATGTTGCTCAGACAACCTATAGCACGCTTGTGGCCCAGTATTGTGCCGGTTGAATTTAGTTAGTTATTTATTTACTAAGTAAAAACATTAGTTAGTTAGTTACTAACTTTTACGAATTAACCTCGGATTTCACTTAACTAAACTCATTTTCAGGAAATAACTAAGTAAAAAATCGAGTTACTTAGTTATTAGTTTAGTAATATTCAGTTTAGTTACAGTGTTATAGATAGGCGCTTCTGGCATACGTGTAGGTATCTAGCAGGGATGTGAGGTGTGTTTTTTTCCGGTGTCTTTTTCGTTTTTTTTCGAAAAAAAACCGGTTTTTTTTCCTAAGGGTCGGAAAAAAACATAAATCGCGGAAAAAAACTCAAGCTAAAAATAGCTAATTTAAGTCATTTTTCAGTTAAAAAATGGACTTTTGCGATCTATAATAGGCCAAACTAACTCAAAACTGTTAAACGAACAAAAGAAAAGACCAAATTTGGCCATCTAACACAAAAGTGCAAACTGCTGTAAGAAAATTTGCATATGGAGTGTATTGATGGAGCCTGTGAGGGACTGTTTCATGCCTGTTTCGTGATTTATATCTATGTAAGACGTGTATTTCTGGTCTGAAAAGACTCAGGAACGCGCTAGAAAGCGTTAGGAATCATGAAACCAGACTAGGATACTCAGAACTTGAGCTTGAGTTTTTTTTGCGATTTAGGAAAAAAAACGGAAAAAAACTGAAAAAAAACAGGCCGAGGTTTTTTTCGGAAAAATATACAATCCTGGTATCTAGTTTGGAGTCTAAATTCTCAAAAATTATGGGGTGTCATTCAGGTTCTATTCGATTCTGGGGTCTCACAAAGAGGGCACAAGGTTTCACTGATTTTAAATTCCAATCCTTGTGCAAAAAGACAGAACACGTCCTGACATTCGCAATGGTTTAGATACTGCATGCGTAAGAACCTTCTTGTATATGTACAGGTCATCCGCCAAAGGAGGTTGTGAGGTTTGAGTCCAGTCAGGGGATGCAGCTAAATCTGTGAGGATTGACTGCTAAAAATTTCAAAAAAAACTGCTAATACAGGCCCAAACACAGCTATAAGTCGCTGTTTTACAAGCAGTTTTACAAACCTTTTCTGCCTATAATTTTAAAAAATTGAAAAATTGGCCCAAAAATAGCGCTGGAGAAAAATCGGAGGGGAAGTCCTCGGTTCTGATCTGGAGGTTGGCCTTTGCTGAGGTAAGTAAGTAAGTAAGTAAATTTTATTCAACAAGAAAAAGCCTGCATACCACTTCTGTCAGATGAAGGGGCGAGCTGGGCCGATTTCCGGCTCGAAAGCCCTACCCCGAATGAATTGGGAAAAGTCGAGGCATTCCACTTTTGAGCGGAAGCGAGCCAAAGACTGTAAGTCAATGATTTCAGAAGGCAAGTTATTCCAAATACGTACAACTCTGTGTGCGAAGAAATTTTTGCTCACATCAAGACGAAAATGCTTAGGATAAAGTTTTAAACTGTGACCTCTAGTACGTGATTCAAGTACAAACGTAAACAAACACTCAACGGGCAAATCTGCAAGACCCCTAACTATCTTAAAAACCATTACAAGGTCTCTAATTATTCTGCGTTCTTCTAAAGATTTAATGTTTAACTGCAGTAAACGTTCTGGGTACGTTAAAGATTGCAAACCAGGTAAACGACGAGTGAATGAGCGCTGCACTCTTTCTACCAAGTCAATATCTGATAATAGGTATGGACTCCAAACTACTGTTGGAAAGTCCGGGGTTAAAAAAATAAGTTCAGGTTCAAGTCAAGTCCAACATCGAAATTTCAGGTTCAAGTCCAGGTTCAAGTCCATCATCTAAAAAACCTGGACAATAGGTTCAGGTTCAAGTCCACTGATAATTTCAAGAATTGTTCAAATTTTGCACTGCTGGCAAGTTTTCTGAGCTATATAAGCCTGTCTACTAGTAATGAAAGGCGAAAACCACATTTTATGGGGCAGTAGTTTCGTTTTCTCGCATATTCAGTTTGAAAAATAGGTGTAAAAACAAGAAACCATGAAAATGTTGTGCAATCCAACCGCAAATTTGACAAATTTTGCCTAAATTTTCACTCAAATTTTGAACCTATTGAGTGAGTCCTGTAAAACGAAACAGGTTCAAGTCCGGCTGAAATAAAATGGGTTCAGGTTCAGGTTCAAGTCCACAGATTTCAGGTTAAAAACCTATTAACAAGTCCAGGTTCAAGTCGGACTTGCCAACAGTACTCCAAACTTCGGATGCATATTCAAGTTTCGACCTCACAAAGACGAAATACATTTGTAAAAGGAAATTTCTGTTCCGTGATTAATACAGGCCCAAACACAGCTATAAGTCGCTGTTTTACAAGCAGTTTTACAAACTTTTCTGCCTATAATTTTAAAAAATTGAAAAATTGGCCCAAAAATAGCGCTGGAGAAAAATCGGAGGGGAAGTCCTCGGTTCTGATCTGGAGGTTGGCCTTTGCTGAGGTGGTGGAAGAGCAACCCTCGAAACCGCCGTGTTACTGTATGTATGTACACGACTGTACGTATAAAGTCTGCCTATCTCCACCCTCTTTCCAATTCAATGAATTGGAAAACAGATCGCCTAAAATTAGATAAACTGTAAGGTTAAAAAACTATTTGTTTTGTCTACATATTTCCATATTTTTCATTATTCGCGTCCTGATATGGAGCTTTTTGATAAACTAGCAAAGTCATATTATGAAATTTGTATAGTAAATACTGAGAAATACTGTTAGTTTGTGAAATTAGGTTTGTAGAGCTAAAACAAATCGGTTAAATGCATTAATGACCTTATTTCTGCTAGTTCATTTTAAATAAACTCATAATTAAGTAACTCGATAATTTTTGACTAACTTACTAAACTCAGAAAGCGAAATTGGTTACTAACTTTCACTTACTAAATTTAAATTTGAAAAGTTGTAACTAACTTTTCCTAACTAAATTCGAAAAATTCGGCACAACACGTATGTGGCCATAGAATAGTGTTGTTATGACTACTGTTATTTAAATATATTAATATTAAAATGAAACTATTATTAATAGTGCCATTTTAATAGTATTAAATCTATATTAATATTAAAATAGAGGGTCTACTATTATATTAAATTAAATTAAAAGTACACACAGGGGCTGAATATTAAAATTTATTTTTAATAGTATTTTAATAGCATTTTAATAGTTAGACCATGTTTGACAATCAAGGAGTTACATAATTTTACCTCAGAAAATGATGAAAATTGAAGATTTCTGACTGCCCTCTAAATCTCGAATGTGTTTTCACTTGGAAATTGTGGAACTTTTCTCACTAAGGGGCCGTCCATAAACAACGTCGTTCCAAAATCCCGATTTTTCGGACCCCCTCCCTCAAAATCGCTTTGTGTCGTTTCTTGGGGACCCCCTCCCACTACGGCGACGTCGTTTTCGGTTTCCCCCCGATAAAAGGGCAGTACGTATGGTACTGTAACGTTTTCTTGTTACCATACTGCGCAATCAATTGAATAAATCCCTACAACCACTCTGGGAAGCTTTTCTGTATGTAGAAACGTTTGACAGAATGTGTATAAATCGAAGATAATGCAATCCAAGTATCCTAAAATTCCGAAAAAACGACGTCGCTTTTTGCCACCCCCTGCCGCTCCTGGTGCGTCGTCTATCGTCGCATTTCAGCCGACCCCCTCTCCCTCTGGAACGACGTTGTTTATGGACGGCGCCTAGTAGGCATGAATGACAAAAGGACCTGAATCTAGTCAATAACCTATGTAACAGTCTTTCCTTTCAAAAATTTCTCTTTAACTATGCATTAATAGTTTTTTCTATAGCTATTTGTGTCCTAATGCAATTTAAAACCAGGTTCAGACAGAGCATTTTAAAAAATGGTTATAAATTTCCGCAGAAAAATGCTTCTAACTTGCATCCCTGATTAAATTTTTAACTAACACTGACAACTTCAAGCAAAAGATGTTGTTTTGCCAGTTCGCTGAAGTGTGACCAAAACTTTTCGACTGCATTTCAGAATATACTATTAAAATGCTATTAAAATACTATTAAAATTGTTATTTAATAGTATTAATATTAAATCTAAATTAAAATTAACAGGGGACTATTATATTAATATTAAATTAAAATTAAAATCGGCTAGTTCTATTATATTAACATTAAATTAAAATAAAATTTCACTATTAAAATTACAGTAGTTATGACTACTAGTCAAAATCAAAGTCATAGTTAATACTTTTGTGATATCGCAGTCAAACGGACAGGTAGTCAAAGTCAAAGTTTGACTACCTTCGGTACCATAAATACGTAGTCAAACAAAGACCAGGTAGTCAAACCGTTTGACTATGACTACGTTTTTTATAAGAGGCAGGCTTTTGAAACGCATTTTACCAGTTTTTTGCTGCTCGGAACAAAATATTTTGCAAACTTGTCACATTTAAAAGAACTTTAGAACACGAAACAACGTCTTTTCAAAAAATTGTGAAGTAATGACAGGTGTCAGTGTATCAATCTCTGCTTGATGCAAGCTTTTCCGTGGGGGTTAAAAAATATGACACACTGTACAATGCAGTACAATACCTTTCTAAAAACGTTTTGCGCAGCAAAGTAGAACATGAGAAGAGAGAGAAGTGAACAATTCTCTTTGTTTGACATGCAAAAAGCGTTCTGTTCTATTTTGTCACTATTTTTGTGTAGCATCTTTTTCTTTTATATCGAAAATTTCAACAGAAAGAAACAATTATGCACTCATGCGCTCATGTTTGCGGCTACTCATATAATTTCTTTCAAAGCAAACGATTTACGGATCATACATGTAACAGGGGGGTCTGGGGGGTTCTGCCCCCACCCGACTTAGGCCAGACCCCCCCGGATGCCCCCCCCGAGACGATTTCACCGACCCCCCCCTCCGATTTTTCTGGCAAGTAAATTTTCGAGCAAATGTTTGCAATTTTTTACAATTTCGCACACAAAAATTGCCAAAATCGCCTGCAAAACAGCACTTTTTAGCTGTATTTCAGCCCAAATTAGCGATTTTTGGCAATTTTTAGCCAAAAAATTGCGATTTTTTCGATTTTTGAGCGTTTTTTAGTGCCCACCCCCCCCCGGCCGGCGCCAGCCCCCCCAACCCCCCTCCCCCATCGGCGGATGACCTGTTACATGTATGTTACGGATGTAGTCACGGTCATTTCAGGTGACTGAAGTTTATAAATCGCTAAAAATATCGATTTGGCTCTGTTTCAAAAAGTAGTCAAAGTAGTCAAGCCAGTGGTTATAGTAGTCAAATGGTTTGACTACGATATAGTCAAATTTGACTACTCTGGTATTGTACTCAAACGGATGGTAGTCATAGTCATAGTCAAACGGAAATTTTGGTATTGTAACAACACTACCATAGAAGCAAACGATTGCATTTGTTACAGAGGAGGGGGCAGGACCTGAAAGGCTGATGTACACTCAACTTTCCTGGAAACAGTGTCCTACCGATTTCGCATTAGCCAATCAAGTGGATGCTAACCCAAACTTGTTTCCAACGCGAGAGAGCGTTTTCTGCACAGATGTCTTTTCAGATGGGGTAATCCGACTTTCATCACTTCCCATGTCAGTCCGCAATCACTGTAATGTGTTTGTACTACTGTATTGCATGCTTGCATACGGTACGCCTAAAAAGCAAAGAGTTACAGTTTGGCCAAAAAAGACTGCCAGGACTTTTTCGAGCTTTCTAATTAGCGTCAAACTGCCACCATTCGGTCAATTTTCAATCGAGTGAAAAGATTTTTGAAACGATTTTTACTATTTTACCGCTTGTTTTGGTCAAATCCTAGGCTGCTGCCCTATTGCAGCCCACGAATTTTACGTTTCCATACACTCCACTTCCTGTGTAGAAGAAGACAACATGCAATTTTTGACCAACCCAACCAACCCCAACACTATTTATGGTGAATATTTGAAAAACTTGTTATAAAAATGTCTAGGGGGACAGCGGAGCGGCGATGGTTCAGAAACACGGGGAGCGCTGGTTCCAAACGGCCATTCTTCAAGGAGAATACCGCTCAGCTGATGATGGATCCAGTCTGGAAGTGTCTACAGATGTCACTGGGTATCTGCGATCTATCTTTGAATTTCTGTTAGTCGAATAACCAAATTAACAATTTGCAGTAGCGGTTTTTACTTGGCTCTGAAGTGTAAAATTCTCTGCAGATTTGTAGTCAAAAGACTGCCATAAATACGTGGTGAGTCAGTCCTAAGTAGGCAGGCATCGGGAGGAGTTCAACCTTGGCCAAAACTAGATTTTCAAACAACTCTCACACCATTGACAAATCGTTCTAGTGGTCGACCTTGCTCTATCACTCACTGTTAGTCTAACATGGCCCTAACTTGTTGCTTCTGTCAGGCGCTTGGCCTGCCCCCCGTTCTAAAAGACCAGACCAAATTCCACCACCTCAACCTGCACGTCGTTAGCGAATTTGGAGGCAACATTGAGACCAACCGAGAAGCCTACGAAAAATTGCGCTACCTGTGCTTTCCTGATACTACTGGAACGTCCAATTCAGACGATGGTGTATTGCTTGGAGAGAAGAAGGTGGCGAGAAAACAGAAAACCTTCAGGCAGCCGTCTTCAAACCGGTTTTCTCAGGAAAAATATCCAACACTCACCTCATTCCTTCTCCGGGCGCCAACTAACACTTATGCGTCGAATACGATGACTTTTCCTGCGCAGACTAGCAATTTTGCTGTGCCGACCTTTTCACACGACTCCATTTTACCATATAATCCTGCACAGATTACTATTTCTCCTCAGAATATTTCGCAACAATTTGCCCCTGCGCAAACTAATGTTTTCTATCCATTTCAAACAATTCCTCCATATTCGGTTCAGTGCAACAAATGTACAATCTGGACGGAGTACCGTAAATCTCATTTGCATGTCTGGGCCACTCACATACAACTGCTCAGATGTGCTGTGTGTGGCGCAGGCGAGAATCTGAATTCAGTGCAAGTTGAGTACCATATCAGAAGATCACATTTTTTCCAGCTTGTGCGGGAGATGGACTGCAACTCAGATGAATGCAAGGATTATTTCTGCAGAGTCTATGCTGAATGCTTTGGACCACTTTCACCGCCTATTCCTTGATTATTAACTGCTGACTGCTCTTCAAAGATTGATCAAATTTGTCGAACAGAATTTGAATTTGAAAATCAATATCATCGGTTTAATTCTCATTTGCAGTCAAACGTTTTTTCGTATTGGAAACAAGCCTTCTACTCTGTCTGCTGCTGTTTGTGTGGATTTCTTTTTAACGCTTACAGTGCATTTTATACGTACATAAGCAACCGAAAAATAATTAAATAACTCAATTTTTCGCAAGTAAATTATTTTTAAATAAATTTAGCTATAATCTTAACACCCGGTTTTTCTAGGAATCGACTTTTCCTACTTAGGTAGCCCCCAGACAAATCTCAAATTTTTCTCTTCGATTTGTCCGAAACTTTCGATTTTAGTTTAATTTGACATAAAAAGACATTTTATTACCTACCGGAGGTTTTTGTGAGTGAGACCCAATTTTTGTACCCAACCTCAGATTTCCGCTAATAGCTCGAGAACAAATCAACATAGAAACTGTGGGATTGTTTTGCTTGTTTATAGTCAAATGAGCGTTCTTTTTCAAACGATGCCCTATTTTGATTGATTACAGACAAAAAATTTTTTGACCATCTACTGGCCCGGTTTGACGCCCTTACCATCCCGAGTCCGAACTTCTTATGCTCGCTATCTGTTCGCTTTGGACACACAAAAATATAGGAAAAAGTTTAGTTTTTCGGCCTTGAAAGTTGTTAACTCAACAATTTGCCCTGTATACGCCGGACACTGGCTCTAACATAATTCAGCTCAAATTCCACCAAATTATAAGATTCTTGGCCGAAATATTAGGCGTCTGTCTTAGTTTTCGCGACATAAATTCGGCTTCCCCATGACTAGTCTGATTTGCGCAACGTCAAAACTTATTAGGTAATGTCCCTAGGAAATGATAACATTTCTTTTTACTGCCATTTTCGCAAATTTTTTTAACAAATACTGAAATTTCAAAACATAAAGTTCCAGAATATGGAAAACATTGTGTGTTAAAGCTTGGTGCATCAGGTTTGACCCAATCCTGAGAAATTGACGAATACGGTGAATTTTTTATTTTCAATACCTATAGAAATCGCCTTGAAATCGAAACTACTCCTCGTTTCTTTGCTGTTATTTCTATAAATGCGCAAATGACCTGAAATTTATCTGTGGTATATTTTATGTTTTAAAATTTCAATTTCAGTGTGACATAATCTTGCGTAAATAACGATTTTCCTAATAACCTGTTTTTCTGTTCTGGTTATAAAAAACACTTGCTCTCTGCAATTATTAATTCTCTCCGGACAGTGACAACCAGTCTCGTCGTAGGCTCATTTGTTAGCTCGCTGTCTTGTGTCACGATGGCCCCAGCATCCGCACTGGTTGTCTGCTGGTTTTGAAACCGGTTTCACTGGAGCTAGAGGGCACAAAGCCCAACCAGGCCACCGAAAGCCAGCGATGGCAAGTGCATGTATAAATGCAGTTCACAAAATACCCCCCAGTTCTGCAGACATTCTCTAAATTTCAGGTAATTTGGCGAACATGTGCTGTTGTTTGTACTGCGCAATAGCTCTAGCTGCTCAAATTAGTTTGCAACTGCATCTAAGTTCCAAATCCTATCCAAACTCGGTGTGGAGTTTGGTCTGTCAGAAAATTGTTTACACCTTACAAACACAAGACTTACAGTATATTGGGGAGCTTGATAAGAAGTTTAGTAAATCAGATGTTTTGCTGAAAGCCGTCTTATAGCGGAAAATTATCAGCAGTAGATAGTATATAAAGGCACCTAAATTTAGAACAGCTTAGTGTGCCAACAACACATCGACCTGGACGATCAAAAAACTACTATCGCGGCTAACCATTGACCGAATGAATTCACCGATGCACCTACCACTTTTATTGGCTCTGTTGATTTCGGTTGCTTACTCCAAACTGCCCAACAGCAACATATCACTTGCCGGTACTGTGATTTTATTATACAGTATAGATCAAAAAAAATGTCCCATCGCTTTTTCGGCCTTCACTCAAACGTTTCGTTCTCAGTCACTTCTTTACCGATTTGGCTCAAATTTTCAGCAAAAATTAACAACATGGTTGGCTAAATATTCTGCAAGTTTAGTGCCAAAATTCCGACTCATACTGGTTTTATGACCCGAAAACTAGGAATGAGGGTGGTCCACGCAAATTTAATTTTTTTCGGTAATACAAGGAGTACAGTCCTGAAACTTGCAGGAATGATTGGTGTTGCTATTGGGCATAACATACTAAGAGGGCAGCCCTGTAGCTCAAAGGGCACTAAAATGGGGGAATTTCAAAAACATGAGTGAAAATCCCATAGTTAAGAAATCTGCACCTTCTAGAATCAAAGCACTGAATCTGTTGTTAATCAACATAGATTGTAGCAGGAAGTTCGACAAATAAATGAACCTGATATTTAAGCTCTGTTCCACACCATAGTAACCATCCCTGCAGCGTTTTTTGAAAATTGAAAATCTTTAGAATCGTCATTTTGCCGGTTTTACGAAGAAAAGTCATATTTCGTCATGTTTTTGAAATTCCCCCATTTTAGTGCCCTTTGGGCTACAGGGCTGCCCGCTTAGTATGTTATGCCCAATAGCAACACCAATCATTCCTGCAAGTTTCAGGACTGTACTCCTTGTATTACCGAAAAAAAATAAATTTGCGTAGACCACCCTCATTCCTAGTTTTCGGGTCATAAAACCAGTATGAGTCGGAATTTTGGCACTAAACTTGCAGAATATTTAGCCAACCATGTTGTTAATTTTTGCTGAAAATTTGAGCCAAATCGGTAAAGAAGTGACTGAGAACGAAACGTTTGAGTGAAGGCCGAAAAAGCGATGGGACATTTTTTTTGATCTATACTGTATTTATTAATTATTATAATATTACAGCACTGGCCGGTACGCTAAGGTGGTAGCCAACTTAAAGAATATTCTGAATCAGACCACTTATATTCTATTTTGTTAATCACCTCTGAAATGGGTGAAGAAAACGGATGGTTCTGAGAATCATACGTGAAATAAAGGGTCCGGGGGTGTCCCCCCACCACACTTACGTAGGCCGGACCCCCTGATACATTCACCCAATGAGGTGTAAGTCATTCTTACTGACTCATGAATTAATTGCAACAAACTTCTGCTTTCAGCCTCAGTAAAGACCAGTGGCATTCTGATAATCGGTGGTCAGGATGTTCAAGCTCAGTCCTCCATAGAACTGTTCACCCCAACAGAGCCGGCTTCGAACGCACTCTTGAACGTGAACATGGTCCAAGGTCGAAGTGGACATGCCAGTGTAGTCACCAGCGATGGAACGGTGGTCACTATGGCTGGCAATCATTCCTCCAGATATCTATCTTCTACTGAAATGTACCGACCAGGTGACGTGTCAGCACACAAAGGAGCACAGATGAACTTAGCAAGGACTGAAGTAGGAGCCACCATCCTCGATGGCACCATCTATGTGTGTGGAGGTTACGACGGTCACAATTATTTGAACAAATGCGAGTACTCCAACCAGCAACTCACCAAGTGGAACTACCTTAGAAGCATGAACAAGGCTCGCAAAGGTTTAGCTATGGTTGCCCTGAATGGTCACATATACGCAATCGGGGGTTATCCCAGTGCACAGCATATCGTAGAGCGGTTTGATCCGTCACGCAATTCCTGGTCGTATATTCGTGAAATGAGAAGCCCCCGGGTCTGGGCTGGAGCTGCAGTCTTAGATGGCTGCATATTCGTCTGCGGTGGGGACGATCCCTTGCAGAGCTGTGAAAAGTATGACCCGAACTATAGTGACGGATGGTACGTTGGAAGATGGACTGACATTGGTTCCATGCTCCGTCCTCGTGCCTATTTCCCTCTGGTGGTGCTCAATGCCAAACTGTATGCGATTGGGGGAGGAGATGCTGACGGCCCCATCACTGTCGAAGAATACAACACCTACCAAAACCGATGGTCTCTGTTGAAGACAAAGTTGATTGAGCCGAGACATGGCGCCACAGCTGTAGCTGTGTTGCTAGAGTCTAATTGAATTTGAACTTTTAAGAGTCAGTCTCTGAACCGATCGAGTCCTTTGCCCTATCTGATTCAGACCCAAAAATTGAAACTTTGGGCTAGAGAGCTGTAAGTTGGTACACTAATACATACTTATGAGTAGTCTTTCGGCCCCAAAGGATTACTGGATTTGACGCTCCAATCCCGAGATACAGCGTTCTGAAAATCGGCCCGCTTAACTATGGCACCAAAATTTCAAACTCGAATTTCAAACCTACCAGCTGGAGTTGGAAGATAAAAATTTGGGTTTTTGCGTAAGACGTTGGTTGAGAGACCGACCCTTAAGTTCGAAAATGAGAAAAAACGAAAAATTTTGCCTTAAAAATTTTTAGCGATGGTGTTGAGTTGATTACTGGTAGTTCTGGGTGAAGGTTGCTGCAATTACCAAAAAACAAGTGATTTTTTCCAAAAAATCTGTGCAAAATCTTGTTGAAGAGCAAAACAGTTCTATTTTCTGCTATTTTTAAATTTAATTTCTAAGTTCTCTGCTTTGGACATGCTCCGCCGGTTCAAAATGCTCAACGGGGCATGCGAGGCCAGGCACGACTTGCGTTCCACACTGTCTTTTAGGCTTAGGTTTTAGGTACCTAGAATTGTCCTGCAGTGATATGTATAAACTATTCAAGACATACGTTATGAAGAGTTTGATAGTTTGTGTGAGTGTTGTTGTGTGTTTCTTCTTGTGCGGTTGTTGTGTTTGATTCAGTGAGTGCGCGTGTGTGTGTTGTGTTGTGCAACTCTACTAGTAAAGACCCCTCAACTTCGTTTCATTGGTGCCGAGACCCCGTCGAGCCTACCTTCGTTCAAGTTTGCGGCAAACTCAAGTTCTACTACAAGTTCAAGTCCTGCCACAAAGCTCCTCCTGTTTCCCTGTTTCCGCTCCTCCAATTCATGTATTCCTTGGTTCGTGATCATCAGGCACAGAGGTGGCCCTCCATTGATGCTCACATGCTCCAGCTTCTAAAAGAACAACAGATCGAACAACAGCAGCTTTATCGAGCGTGGCAGATGGAACAGGCTGAAGAGCGCCAGCGCCTCGATCGTATGTTCGCCCATTACCTGTCTCAATGCAGTAAGGCTCCTGTGAAAGAGGAAGAAGAAGTTTCGTGTTCTGGCACTTCGGGTGTCCAAGTCGACTCATTAAACACTCCCTTTACTGGGTTAATGGCGGCTCAAGTGGTAGTGACGGAGATCAAGGAGAAGAAAGAAATGGAGAAAGATAAGGAGGCGATGTTAGATGATGGGGCTCCAGATGTTCTTTGTTTGGCACAAGGCCAGTTTGAGTCCAGTTCTGTTGATGTTGTGCAGCAAGCACCTTCTCAATGCGCGTTTTCTGGGGCACACGCGGACGATCCCGACGATGTGGCCTCTGCCGATGCTAAGAATTCGGCTTTGTTCCAGTTTGCTCTTCAGGATGTCCAAGATGTGGGAAAAAGAAGGAGAAAGAGGCGAAGGAAAAAAGGGAAAGAAGAGAAGAAGTTTGAAGAGAAAATAGAAGTAGGGAGCAGAAGGAAGGAAGAAGAAGAAACGAAAGAAGAAGAGGAAGAGAAAGAGGTTATGTGGATGAAGAGGAAGAGAGTAAGAAGGAAGGAAGATGGGGGAGAAAGAGAAGGAAGAGAAAGGATGTTTGGAGGAAGAAGGAAGAAGAAGGTGAAGAAGATGAGGAAAGTGCTGAGAGGGGAGAGAGTGACGAGAAAGAAAGTGATGTGGATTTTGAGAAGTAAGAGGATGATAAAGAGAAGAAGGATGGTGAGGAAGAAGTTGAGAGTGAAGAGAATGAAGAGAAGGAGAGTTGGGAGGAGAAGAAGAAAGAGAGTGAGAAGAAGATGGAGGATGATGAATCGTTCTGGTTTGTTGGACAAGAGATGGCAGTCTGTTTTACCGATGACAAGGCAACAGGTGCAAGCGAAGGCACAGAAAGGCCGAGATGTAGCGTGTGGGAGATCGAGTCAACAAGGTGTTAGTGCAGAGCAGGTTACTGGAGATGTCGGGTCAACAGAGGCGGAGCAGTTCCCGCAGTTCTCACTTTCCCCCGATTGTCAGGCACAGCGGCGGCCAGTCGACACTCGTTGAAAGGGGAGTGATGAAGAGTTTGATAGTTTGTGTGAGTGTTTGTATCAGCGAGTTACCGAGCAGTTGTGTGTGTGTGTGTTTGAGAGTGCGTGTGTGTGTTGTGTGTACCAGATTACTAGTAAAGACTCTCAACTTCGTTTCAGTTACTACATTACATACTGTAACCTTTAACAAGAGGTTGTTAAATAAAAATTGGTTTTGGAAGACTTAGATTGATGAAAAAATGATCGTTTTATCACTTTTTTAGCGTAAGAAAATCGCATTATTCAAACGAAAATGGCCGCCGTATAAAGGCTCAAACCAACCCAAATCAGTTAGACTTTATTGCGCAAAAACGCGCTACCGTAGGCAAAAGCCATGCGCATTTCTCGCGCATCTTGAAGATCTGTGCAAAATCGTTTGGTGCGTTAGATAGCCCTTGAATTCAGAAACTTTTTGTGATTTTTGTAAGTCAACGTAGTAGAGAGTGAGAAGGAAAAAACTCGGTTTTCCGACCCTAATTAGGTCCACCTACTCTACTCTACATACATGAAACAGAGGTGAGAGATACTGGTCGGTAGTTAACAGGGTTGGAGACTCTTAAAAATAGGAATAATACACGTTTTCAGCCAGTCGGCAGTGGAGGCGGAAGGACACTTGGAAAATTGTACACCAAGGTTGGACAAGAAAGTTGGCTAGCCGATCAAACAACAGAGCGGCAACGCTATCAGGAGTACCACCAGTGTTAGCTTTCAGCCGTTTCAAAACTACAAAACTCCGAGTACAACAGCTTCACCAAAAATGGGCTGATTTTCCAAAAATAGCGAAAACAAGCTGCAAAAATGACGATTTTCTTAAAAAGTCGCCAAAATTTTCGAGGGAGGGACGTGGACAGTCTGAAGGAGAGACCTTGGTCAGCAAGGGGAAGGGGCAAGGAGATAAATTTGCTGAAATTCGATGTATTTGTAGGAATTCGAAGTATGGTCAGATCATTTATTAAATTATCACTACATAACCTCACGGACCGATAACCACAGCTGAACTTGCTCTTCTTTCATGTATCAGTTGTTGTTTGAGCAAAGTCCACTTATTAGTTTTTGGATCGAATATCTCCACAGTTTTCGTAAATTTTCCCTCGGCTCCACCAACAGCAAACAGTCGAATTCCATCCGATAACAAACTGAAGTATTCTCGTTTCTTATTCATTGATGGAATTTTTGTCCATTTATTGTCAACTGGGTCGTAGCGCTCACACGAGGAGAGGGAAGAGCCATTGTATCCGCCACACACATACACTTGGTCATTCAGCACTGCGGCTGAGTGAGCTTGTCGTTTTGTGTGCATAGAAGCTACAGCAGTCCAGGAATTTGATTTTGGAGAGTATCTCTCCACTGTGTCCAGTCTCGGCTTTCCAGTTTCCCTCTTATTTTGCCCTCCGATGGCGTAGATGTGTCTCGCAACTGCCACCAATGCCAGTTCGTCTCTCTTAGTTGTCATCGAGGCAATCGACTGCCATCTGTTCTGGTGGTACTGCTCACATGATGACAGGTCTCGATATCCACGTACTTCGTTGACCTCCCCACCACATACATAAATGATTCCATCCAGAACAGTACTGGCATGAAGCTTTCGACGTTCCTTCATGAATGGAGTGCGGGAGAGTCGGCTGGTTGTAAGGTCGAAGGTGTACACAGTCTTCACTGCGCTGCCTATATCGCCTCCTCCGATGATGTAGACAGATCCATTCAAGAACTCAGAGGTGTGTTCTATTCGTTTCTCAGGCAGTTGAATGTCGAGCAGAGTGCTCTGATCTGGATAGAGTGGATAGTACACTTCCATCGATCTATCTGCTTCTTCTTGCCAACCACCACTGAGCAGAAAACCAAACATAGCTGAAGTTGTTTCTTTCAAGTTGAAGAGAAGTCCAAAGCAAACAGTTGAGAATGTTGGCCAGATCATCGTCATCATTCTGGTTGTTGTCATCGCCATCATTGTTTTTGTCATCATCATTGTTGTCATTATGGTAATCGTTTTTGTCATTGTCATCATCAAAATTGTGGTGATCGTTGTTGTCATCATCATTGTCGTTGTTATCATCATTGTCATCGTTGTTGTCATTTTCATCATTGTTGTCATCATTGTCATCGATGTCATTGTCATCATTATCATCGTTGTTGTCGTTATTGTCATCATAATTGTTGTCATTGTCATTGTCATCGTTGTCATCATCGTTGGTGTTGTTGTCATTGTCATTGTCATTGTCATCATCATCGTCATCATCGTTGTCATATCGTTATCAATGTCATAATCGTTCTTGTTGTTGTTCAGACATTTTGAACTTCAGCTGGACATTTTTGTTGGACAAACACAACCAATGCACTCATCAAAATCATTCTCATTAATACCGTCATCATTGTCGTTTGTCATCATTTCAGTCATTAGGTTCTTGTTGAGTGCATGTGGGTGTGTGCACATACGTTTAGGTTTTGTTGTAGTCACTCTAGTTGATGATGTAGTGGTGCCTAAACAGACAAATTGTCGTTAACTCAAACTAACGACTGATAATCGTATCAGCACATACGTTTTGGTGTTGTTGTAGTCGTTCTAGCTGATGCTGTAGTGATGCCTAAACAAACAGTGTCGTTAAGTCAAACCAACGACTGTTATTTGTTGACTCTGTCTCATGATCATTGACACCTATTTGAAGGTTTGCATTACTGCACAAACTCACGGTCTGATGGCAGTCCAGTGAAACTGTCTACAATATTACCTCTTACAAATCTGCATTTAACTTACGAGTAACTTTAAATCCTACCGTACTCACAAACTAGATTTCTGCCATAAAGTGTCTCAATGCAGTCATAATCATTGAGCCCGTCACGCTGATAACTTCCACAATTTTCTACTCCCTCGTAGTTGTCTGGCTGTCCTGTTGCCCATCTTTCGCTGCCTGTGGCGTTTATGGTCTTTCCACCAGCCACATACCACTGCCATCCCCCATTCGGTTCTTTTGCCCCTACTTTTTGGTGTAAACCAACTGCGAATGGCTGGTTGTAAGCCTGCACATTCCACTGCAAACAGAGAAACTGCATGTTGCACTGATCTTTCCTGCAGAACTGGGACAGTCATGGATTTGTCAACAAACAGTCTTCTTTATACTTAAAGCTTAACTGATATCATGGTACCACATCTCAAACAGGTAATACAAATGATTTCGAGTATTCTATAAACAACCTAAATCTTCAATCACTTTTAGTGATTAAAGATTTAGGGTATTACGTGCCAAAAAATTGAAATTCTCCAAACATTCTCACCTGCTTGGCCATCGTATTAACTAACGCATCTTGCTTGTCAGCTGTAGGAATGAAGGGCAGAAATCCAGGGGAGCAAAAATTCTTCAGCGCTTCCCAAGGAGCACTATGGTAAAAACGGAGGAAACAAGACTTGCCAAGGTATATTCCATGATGACCGTAATGCTTTGTTTTGAAAGCTTTGCACGACTGCTCAAACGTGGTTGCTTCTAGTAATAAGAAACCATCAACTCAAACATAACCATGGATTTAGCTGTAAACTTACGATTGCTCACAATGCAAAATACAAGGCAGGTAAAGTGTGCCAGACGCATAATTGCTGCTTAGTCTTTTTCAGTCTGATGTCCACTCTACTGTGCACTCTACGTATGCGGCCGAACTAAATGTAGGCAGTAGATGGAGTTGGTATACAAACTATGCAGATAGAGTTGTTCTGTTTTACGTAGGCACCGTCATTTAATTCCGAGCACGGCGCTTGATCAAGCCCCCGCGCCGCGAGTAGTATCTGGCGTGACTCTGGCATCATAATCAATGCTAATTTGCTTGCAGAAATACTGCTATTAAATCGACCGGGGTTATTATTAACTAACATATACAATATTTGTTTATCTTTCAAGATCAGTTTTATCTTTAGCAGGTGTTTCCATTATTCTTTTAGCTTAAACAATGAAAACCAGTGTCCAGTGCAAAAAATAGTTCAATTTATCAGGAACAAAACAACAAAAGACAAACCGGTAGCTCATCAACAAAACATTCTGAAGAGAAGAGAAACTGATAATAACTGATTTGAGCTGTGCTGAAAACTACAGTAAATATTAGGAGCTGTCTTGTCTCCTTACAATAGCAAGATTTTGCAGAAGGTTTGCGTTGAGCAGCAATCTTAAGTACTGTTTCCCAGCAAGTTAATAAGAAATAGCAAGTTATTTTATTTTTGGGCGAAATCGGGTAGCAAATAGCAAATTCCTAGCAAGTTATTTTCGGCAAAGCGCAGCCTAGCAAATAAGTAGCAGTTTATTTCGGATTGAGGGAGTGAGAAATTTGCTAGGAATTTACTAGGCTCAGACATATTCATCCATTCTTCCTATCTTTCCCCGCTTGGCCTGTGACCTGATGTGCTGCCAGGATATATACCCAAGGTTGGTTGCGCTACGCATACAGCTAAATTTGGGCTAAATAGCCAAGTAGTAGTTATGGACGAAAGTCAGTCTCTAGGCTGACAGTAGATTCGCCAAATAGAAAACTGCTGAATGTATTCATGTTAGGGATAAACTTTGTGTTGCTGGTGCTTCTCTTTCTGCTGTTGCTTGTTCAGCTTGTCGAAACTGAGATACAATGCATAGTTTTGATTTTAAACTGTACCGGGGTTTTTCACTATATGACAGATAGGAAAATGCCGAAATGGGTCACATTTGACGCCCTTTTGAAAACCACACGATCTTATAATAACTATGGTGGTCTTATAATCGGAAAATCTCGCAGGCATCATTTGGTTGATCGAAAAATTTTTAGCAAATTGATAGCAAATTTCTAGCAAATAGCAAAGTTAATAACAAATTTTAATTGAAATTGCAGTGTCTAGCAAGTAAATAGCTAGTAAATACATTTCCTAACAGTTACAAGCAAGTTAACAGCAAGTTAATTGGAAAATATATTAATTGGGAAACAGTAGACTGAGGTTAGCTTTCCTAATTTTGCGACGAAACTGCCGAGCTGCCTGAGTTACGTAATTTTCGAGCGCATCTAATTTCGGAAATCCTATCCGTGCGGCAGTAACTCCGAGTAGAGATTGGTCTGTCAGGAAGTTGTTTACCGCTTACAAAGCGCAAGGCTTACGGTATCTTTGGGAGCTTGATAAGAAGTTTAGTAAATCAGACGTTTTGCTGAAAGCTGTCTTATAGCGGAAAATTATCAGCAGCAGACAGTATAAAGGCACCTAAATTTAGAACAGCTTAGTCGGACGCCGCCAACAACGCACCGACCCGGAGCATCGAACTACGTACGGACTTGTGGCAAGCGTTAAATTCACCAATGAATCAGTTCTACCTTCTACTTTCGTTGGCTCTGCTGCCTTCGCTGACTGTCTCGGAGCTGCCAAAGAGCAGCATACAACTTGCAGGTATACTTCTCTATACTAACCACTAACGAATATTCTCAAGCTGACCACTAAAAATTCTAGTACCCATTTTAAAGATCGCTTCTAAAATGAGTACTGTAAAATGATTACCATCTACATCATGTTTTCGTTTCAGCCCTGGGCCGGCCGTTCACGCTCGGCTCCTTATATGACCTGCGCAGCGATTCGTTGATCGGTACATCTCTGTGGGACAAGAATGACATCGACAAGAACGCACTCTACAAGGAATTGCCCTCCACCGCGTCAAATATAGTGGCCGGATCATCGTTCTCAAGCAAAGCCGCCTCCTTTGATCTGAGCCACAGCGAATCTGTCAGCGTCCTTGGAGGCCTCATCAAGTCATCCGGCGCTGGTGAGCATTACTGTTATTTAAATATATTAATAATAAAATTAAACTATTATTAATAGTGCCATTTTTATAGTATTAAATCTATATTAATATTAAAATAGAGGGCCTACTATTATATTAAATTAAATTAAAAATATACAGATGGGCTGAATATTAAAATTTATTTTTAATAGTATTTTAATAGCATTTGAATAGTTAAACCTTGTTTGACAATCAAGGCATACATGTAACTGGGGGGTCTGGGGGGTCTGCCCCCCAATCCGACTTAGGCCACACCCCCCAGTTGCGCCCCCCCCCCCCCCCGAGACGATTTCACCGACCCCCCCCCCCCTCCGATTTTTCTGGCAAGTAAATTTTCGTGCAAATTTTTGCAATTTTTTACACTTCCACACACAAAAATTGCCAAAATCGCCTGCAAAACAGCACTTTTTAGCTGTATTTCAGCCCAAATTAGCGATTTTTGGCAATTTTTAGCCTAAAAATTGCGATTTTTCTCGATTTTTGAGCGTTTTTAGTGCCCACCCCCCCCCCCACTATTTTTTCCCACACCCCCCCCCCCGGCCCGACCCCCCCCAACCCCCCTCCCCCATCGGCGGATGACCTGTTACATGTATGAATCAAGGAGTATCACCTTCATACGTACAATACCATTTAAGTCATAATTTTACCTAAAAAAATTATGAAAATTGAAGATTTCTGACCGTCCTCTGAATCTCGAATGTGTTTTCACTTGGAAATAGTAGAACCTTTCTCACTAATACGCATGAATGACATAAGGACCTGAATCTAGTCAATGACCTACTGTATGTAACAGTCTTTCCTTCAAAAATTTCTCTTTAACTATGCATCAATAGTTTCTTTTATGGCTAGCTTGTGTTCAAATGCAATTTAAAACCAGGTTCAGAGAAGGTCATTTTAAAAGAATGATTGTAAATTTCCACAGAACGAATGCTTCTAAGTTGCATGTCTGATTAAATGTTCAACTAACACTAGCAACTTCAAGCAAAAGATGTTGTTTTGCCAGCTCGCTGAAGTGTGACCAAAACTTTTCGACTGCATTTTCAGGGGACTATTATATTAATATTAAATTAAGATTAAAATCGGCTAGTTCTATTATATTAATATTAAATTAAAATAAAAGTTCACTATTAAAAATACAGTAGTGAGCATGTATAGTAGTTACCATTGTTGCACAATTTCTTCAATTTTGATTAACTAGAATTATGAAAAATACAATATTGCACTAATAACTTTTGGGCTACTGATACTGATCAGATACGTACTGTATAGTTCTACCTGACTGAACCTGATTGCAGGTTTATTTCCAATACTCACACATTTAAACAAATGGCATAAAAAGACCGATTTCTTTATTAAAGCCGTGTTTGATTGAAGACAGTGGCGCGCTCCATAGGAGCTGGCGGCACTCAAAACCCCGCCCAATGGCTCATAACTGAGCCGATTGGCTGCCCGAGACCCAATGAGAGCAGCCGGCTGGGGAGGATACTCGCGTCGACAGCAGCCGGCGGGTGCGTTAACTCGCGGCCGTGGATCGATTGCGCGGTCAGCCGCTGCAAATGGCTTGTTTACTAATGCGCCGGACCTGGCGCAGCGCCCAAATTGGCTCCTCGCTGCTGGGTCGATTAATTAGCAGCTGCTCGGCCCGGCCAATCCCATTGATAGGCGGGCGTGCAAGTTTAATCGATACAGTGCCGGCCTTTACCGTTAGAGCGCGCCACTGTGTGGTTTGAAGGCAAATTTTAAACAGTTTCTTGGCAACGTTGGACACTAGCCCAACCAGGATACATGTAAGAGGGGGTCTTCAGGGTCCACGGGTCTCAGGGACCCCTCCCTGAAGCCCTGAAGCAATTATTCCGACCCCCTCCGATTATATATTTTACTATTCACTAAATTTGCTACAAATTCAGCCCTTCAATTTAATTACTACCAACCAGGTTCGATTTTACTAATTTTTATTTTACAAATAATTTTACTGGTGTTTTACTACGATTCTGCTAGTCAATTAGGTGCAATTTTGCATCAGTGATGCCAAAATCTTATGAGTAATCAATGTTGCTGCACGCATGCTTGCATATTTCTATTCATTCAGCCAAATTCCTTGGCACGGCAACTGCATCTGACTACGTTGCTGAAGTGTCGTTCAAATACCACCGCCGCACGCACTATCGCGAGATGACCATGGCAACCATGCGGAATGTGACCTACCCAGATGAACTGGACAACCCGCTGGCCACCCATGTCGTCTCAGGGATAGAGTATGGGGCCAACGCTGTGTTCAAGTTCAACCAGCAAGTCAGTGAAAGCAGCGCGAAAGCACATTTCCAGGGGAAGATCTCAGCAGATGTGAATTTTTTCTTTGGTGAGCTGTTTGAGAACTGTTTGTTTAACTGTTAGCGCCTGTTGGCTCAGTGGTTCTACACAGGGATGTGAGGTGGGAAAAAAACACCGGAAAAAAACTGTTTTTTTCCGGAAAAAAACCGGTTTTTTTCCTAAGGGTCGGAAAAAAACATAAATCGCGGAAAAAAACTCAAGCTAAAAATAGCTAATTTACGTCATTTTTCGTTTAAAAAATGGACTTTTGCTATGTATAATAGGCCATACTGACTCAAAACTGTTAGAAAAACAACAAAAAAGACCAAATTTGGCATGAAAAAACAATAATGCAAACTGCTGTAAGAAAATTTGCATATAGGGTTATTTATGGAACCTGTCAGGCACTGTTTCATGCCTGTTTCGTGATTTATATCAATGTAACACGTGTATTTCTGGTCTAACAAGACTGAGGAAGGCGCTAGAAAGCGTTAGGAATCATAAAACCAGCCTAGGATACTCAGAACTTGGGCTGGAGTTTTTTTCCGCGATTTAGGAAAAAAACCGGAAAAAAACCGGAAAAAAACTGGAAAAAAACAGGCCGAGGTTTTTTTCGGAAAAATATACAACCCTGGTTCTACATCGATCACTGGTGAACTGGGCTTGAAGCCAGACAAAGCCTGAGCAAATGAATGAATGTAAAATTTTTACAGGTAAGGTGAGTTCTAACAGCAAAGTGGATCTGACTGCAGAACAGAAAAAACAGTTCTCAAACATTCAGTGCCAATTTCTTGGAGACGTCACCTTGCCGGCCAATCCCACCACCTTCCTTGCCTCCCTCCAAGCCTACAAGACTCTTCCCTCCCTCATAGATGAGACAAATGCCGTTCCTCTCACTGTCTATCTGCTTCCATTGTCGCATTTCGATTCGGCTAAACTGCGTCTCCTGCGCAAGATAAACGTGGATATGCTGATTGATGTTCAGGATCGCATGGAACAGTATGACCAACTTCGCATGAAGATCGGTGACCTGCGTAACACCAACGCCTATAAACTGTTCACACTGTTTCGCAGCCAAACAAAGGCCTTTGAGAGTGCTATGCAAGTTCCTCGTGAAAACTTCCAAGCGCAGTTGAGCACCGTTCTTCCACGAATCAGGGGCGGCGTAGGAGAGGAAAGCGAGTTGGCTAAGCTTCTGGATGAAAGTGAGACTGCCTACACTATGAAGATGATGGAGGATTGGAGCAACAACAAGAAAATCGAAGCAAAATCTTTAGACACCATGATGGCCTGGGACCCAAGCATCTCAATCATGAACAATGCCGATTTCAACAGTCTCAAGTTCAACTACAGCATAACTTACATCGTCTCACTGACAGTCAGCCTCTACCAGCCAGAGGACACGTTCACAGAATGTCTGAAGTACCAGTGTGGCAACAACATAAGCAGCGCGTATGCTTGCAAGAAGCTGAAATGTGAAGATATGCACTACCGTTCTTGGCTGCAAAACAGCACTATGGTCTACTTGCTGCGTTCTCAGTTCCACAAATACCAACAGCTGGTTCAGCTGAACAGACGACTCGGTATGGGAAAAACGGCTATGGTCATCACCGACAGTCTGAGCAGTTCGTTTCCCAGCTTGAAGTTAGAAGTGTTCGAGAATGGCAAATTGATAGGGGAGACACCACAACTGCCAGCGATACGAGATGTGGTGGTGAAGTTCCAAGCAGACTGCAAAAGTTTCCAGATCAGCTGGAAGGTAACTGCAGTGGAGTTCACGAACAAGTGGGTCAATGGCTACATCGTGCAGTATAGAGAAGATCCTTCCCAAAATTACACTATTGTGCATGTGGCAACTAATGAGTTCACTACACCATTCATGACTGGTGAGTTGGTTGTTGCTTGGTTACTGAATCAGAGAGGACTGACCAGCTGGCTGACCAATGGACTGACAGATTCACCAAGAGACTGAGTGACTGACCAACTGAGTGAGTGAGTGAATGAGTGAGTGAGTGAGTGAGTGAGTGAGTGAGTGAGTGAGTGAGTGAGTGAGTGAGTGAGTGAGTGAGTGAGTGAGTGAGTGAGTGAGTGAGTGAGTGAGTGAGTGAGTGAGCGAGTGAGCGAGTGAGCGAGTGAGCGAGTGAGCGAGTGAGCGAGCGAGTGAGCGAGTGAGCGAGTGAGCGAGTGAGTGAGTGAGCGAGTGAGCGAGTGAGCGAGTGAGCGAGTGAGCGAGTGAGCGAGTGAGCGAGTGAGCGAGTGAGTGAGTGAGTGAGTGAGTGAGTGAGCGAGTGAGCAAGTGAGTGAGCGAGCGAGCAAGTGAGCGAGCAAGGGAGTGAGCAAGGAAGCAAGCAAGTGTGAGTAGGCAGCGGTATGGTACTGCAATGCAGTTTCATGTGTTCACTTTAGAGATCGAATTGGTTATATGGGCTAACTGCACATTTGGAATCTGTGCAGCTCACACAGAATCAGTCAAAGGCTTGGAAATTAAATCTTGCACTCACCCAACAAGGCGTAAGTCATTCTTGCTGAAGCATAAGGAAATTCTGAACTTCTGCTTTCAGCACCACTAAACACAAGTGGCATTCTGATAATTGGTGGTCAGGATACTCAAGCTCAGTCCTCGATGGAAGTATTCACACCAAACCAGCAATCCTCAAACTCTCTCTTGAATGTGAACATGGTTCAAGGTCGAACTGGGCATGCTAGTGTAGCCACTAGAGATGGAACGGTGGTCACTATGGCTGGATATCTTTCCAGATATCTGTCTTCAACAGAAACATACCGACCAGGTGATCCATCAGCGCACAAAGGAGCACCTATGAACTATGCAAGGACTGATGTCGGAGCCGCCATCCTTGACAGCACGATCTATGTGTGTGGCGGTTACGATGGGAGCTTCATCAACAAATGCGAGTATATTAAAGAGCAAAGCACCAAGTGGCACAACATGGCTGACATGAAAGTGCGTCGCAGAGGTGTAGCCATGGTTGCTCTAAATGGTCAGATCTATGCGATTGGAGGCCAAAACGGCACACAGGCACCAGCCATTTCGTATCAGCGCACAGTAGAGCGGTACAGTCCAGGTAGCAATTCCTGGGCGTTAGTTCGACCAATGAAAAAAGATCGTGTGTGGGCTGGAGCTGCAGTGATGGGTGGCTTCATATACGTTTGCGGCGGTGACGACCCCCTGAAGACCTGTGAAAAGTATGACCCTCAACGTGACACATGGAGTGAAGTTGGCTCGATGTTCTTTCCTCGCACCCGTTTCCAGCTGGTGGCATTTGGTGGAAAGCTCTATGCGATCGGAGGAGGAGATAAGGATGCCCGCACCACTGTTGAGGAATACGATCCAAAGCAGGACAAATGGACTGTGTTGAACACCAAGTTGATTGAGAAAAGATATGGCGCCACTGCTGTAGCTGTGTAACAGTTTTGTGTGAGAGGTTGCGGTAATTTAATGAAATAGCAAGTGCAAACAATTAAAAGGGTTGAAAATTTCCTAAAGCATTGTTCGCGAATAGAGCAATTTTCCATGCTTTTGAATTCGTAGTTGTTGTTTACTTGCTATCATTAAAAAAAGCTGCAACCTTTTTGCTTGGCTAGCAAATTTTTAGCCGACTCAAAAAGGGAATTCGGAGGCTGTTGAGGAGTTTGTCATCCAAGAGGGTGTTTAATATTTTGTTTACTCTCTTTTGCAGACTGAATGACTGTACATATTGGTTTAGGTCAATTACCTTTTGAAACCTTGATGTTGTAATTGCACTCCCTTTTTGGGCATCCTATTTAGACTCAGACTAACTAGAAGCGTCTCGCAGTGATATGAACTATTCAAGTTTCCTACTGTGTACGTACACATGTTACTCAAGGTCAAAGAATAAACGTTTGGTTTCTGGAGGTAAATCCTTTAATTGGGATTGTCTGCAAAACTGGGACAGATGTGTTCACCGTTTAGTTCCCATTCTTCTTCTTGCCATTGCTGACTTTCGACGGCCTCCGTTGGCGACGGGTTTCGAACCCACAAAACATCCGTTGGGGATACCGAGCATATCGTACCACCACAGTCCCCCAACGTGGGGTACCGTATATGGTGCCGGTAGCCTAGATACCGTTACCATATTCAGTACAAACCACGGAAAGCATGCGATTTTCCGTGAAACACGGAAATTAGTTTGAGGGCTGACTGTGTTCAAGAATAGGGGTTCCGTGACCTAATTGCTACTGGCCGCCCTGATGCTCATTAGGATAGCCAATTTACGTGACCTGCATCGTTTGCTTGTTTGTTTTTGAGTTCCACTGTCCTTTCGGACAGCTCAGGAAACCCCTCGCTCTTTTCAGAGCCCTTCAATGGGGTAGCGCAGCCTACAAACAAAACAGCCATCCCTTGTTGCCATTAGGTGCTTAGGCAGCGACGGTTCGGTTACCATTTACCTGCTGGCCATCATCGGCGGCCTGAGTGGGCTTTACCTCGACTACTTCCAGTTGATTCGACTGGTTTCGAACCCAGAAACAACCGCTCTCACAGATGCCAGGACCGCCGTGGCACACGGAATAGAGTTTGTTTATGTTTAATACACGTCCAACAGAATAACAAGCATCTCAGATCAAGGGGAGGGCGTGGCCGTTTGTCCGACGAGTGCCCTTCCCCGCAAGTACTCAGAAAAATCTAACTGCTGAATTACCTACCCATGGCCAACAGCTGAGCAGGGCGACAGGGCAGGGCTAGAGCTTGCAAGACGCAAGATTTACGGTATCTTTGGGAGCTTGATAAGAAGTTTAGTAAATGAGACGTTTTGCTGAAAGCTGTCTTATAGCGGAAAGTTATCAGCAGCAGACAGTATAAAGGCACCTAAATTTAGAAAAGCTTAGTCGGATGCCTCCAATAACACACCGACCTGCACCATCGAACTAGTACTACTGCAGTGACAAGCCTTTGATCGAATGAATTCACCGATGAAACAGCTGTACCTTCTACTTTTGTGGGCTCTGCTGATTTCCGTCACTGACTCCGAACTGCCCAAGAACATCATACAACTTAAAGGTACGGTTTTACTCAGTGGCGTACCCAGTATTCTTCTAAGGGGCGCAAAATTTTCAGTTGCTTGTTAGGCCAGGGCGAGAAAATTTTGCAAAATTAGCCTTTATATACGCACGGATCCGATCCGATCCGATGTGCGGGGGGCCTTACAGCCTGCGATCAGACTCGAGGTCCATTTCGTCATCTCGGACGTTGCCCTTTCACTGCCAGCCACTCCTAGCCATGCTGCTGGGTGCGGGTCACCGGAAGGGCGGCCGGCGTGTTGATGCCATGATTCTGACAGCTCCCGACGACCGCCGGTGCCCCAAATGCCAGAGGGCTCCCGGTATAGTTGGTTTCTCAGACAACTTCTGACATCGTAGATCTTCTTGTCCAACGCGGCATGCTTTGTGGAGCGGCTTCGGTGCTTAGGCAGATCCAGTCGGTTCCCATTTTACCTACTAGCTGTCACCAGCTTTCGTCTGGTCTCATTCAGGTTCTTTTCTTTTCAGTAGGAATGCGTCTCACAAAGTTGGCATTAGGGCTGACTTGTTTTAAACTTTCGTGCTTGTGCCAAAAAGAGAATACTCCTTGGTATTGGCAGCGGTTTAAGTATACTGTATGCATGCGTACAGGTCATTCGCCGAAGGGGTTGTGGGGTTTGCCCTAGGTCGGGGATGGAGCCGAAATGTGGGAGGATTGAGCACTAAAAGTCGCAAAAACTGTTAATACGGGCTCAGGCAGAGTCAAAAATTGTCAAAATCGACTGTAAAACAGCACTTGTTAGCTGTATTTGAACCCAAATTCCCCCAAGCCCCCATCGACCGATGACCTGGTACATGTATGCTCATAACCCCTTTTTACCCATACAGTATGTCCCTATTTGTCTTTGCCTTTACTCATTGGCTACTTAGGATTTCGCAAAAGGAAGTATAAAATTTCTAGATCTCTGGCCATGGCCCAATCAGGGCGGTAAAATTTTGACAAAGTTAGGTTGAAAAACGCTTTTGAAAGCATTCTGAGTATAGTATTAGCAGAAATTATGAGGTATTGTAGTCTGAAGAGGCCTGGTTCGGCAAAAGCCCAAGCAGGGCGGGAAAATTTTGAAAAATTAGCATTCCTACACGATTTTTTAATCAATAAAGGGGTCGTAGACAACCATTTGATTTGATGCCTTCTGTTTGTACCTGTTTCTGTCCAAAAATACCCAAAATCAGGTAATACAGTTCGAAACTAGCCGATCAGGTATCAAGGAAGTATCAGGTGAGTATTGCAAATTAACCTGATAATCAGGTACAGGTATACCTGATCCACAGTAAGTTACCCCATCTGGCAGGATTACAAACTTCTGGCTGGCATAGATCAGCCAAAATGAAGGCACACTATGTCTTCAGTTGTTAGGTCATGTTTATGGTTAAAATGTTTTCAGCCCTGGGCCGGCCGTTCACTCTCGGCGCATTCTATGATCTGCGCAGCGATTCCATAATCGGCAAATCATTGTGGGACGAGAGCGAAATCGACAAGAACGCACTAAACCAGTCCATGCCAATGACCAAGTCACAGGTGGTGGCTGGAGCAGCCTTCTCAAGCAAAGCCAGCTCCTTAGGTTTGGGTCATCGGCTTACTGTCAGCTTCCTTGGAGGCCTGTTCGAGGTATCTGGCGCAGGTGAGCATATTTTACAATCAGGCGCTTAAGGCCATATATTCAATGCCATATTTGGTATAGAACAGGACAGGTACATCCTTACCCTTGGCCATTGACCAGCTAAAGATACAGTAAATATGATGTTATTTTAAAATACTTGATTCCATGCATCCGCGTTTATTTAGGCAAATACCTCGAAACGTCGAGCTCATCAAACTACAATGCTGAGGTGTCATTCGAATATCACCGCCGCACACACTATCGAGAGCTGACCATGGCAACAATGCGGAATGTACAGTATCCAAAGGAACTGGACAACCCTCTGGTCACACATGTCGTCGTGGGGATAGAGTATGGGGCCAACGCAGTGTTCAAGTTCAACCAGGAAGTGAGCCGGAGCAGCGAGCGCCAACAAGTTGAAGCAAAGATCTCAGCTAGTGTGGGCAAAGGATACGGTGAGCTTTTTGATAATTTGTGAGCATGGTTGTTTGTGGGTTCGAAACCAGTCCAATCAAGACAACAAACACATGCGTGAACAGCCAACTCACTGGCCAACCACTGAAAGACTGCTTCTTACAGGTTCGGTGGGCAAAGGCGACAAACTGCCCCTGACTGACAAAGAAAAAGAAGAGTACTCGAAGATTCAGTGCCAATTTCTGGGAGATGTCACCTTGCCGGCTAATCCCACCAACTTCCTTGCCTCCCTCCAAGCCTACAAGACTTTACCTTCCCTAATAAATGAGAAAACAGCTGTTCCTCTGAAAGTATATCTGCTTCCAATATCGCAGTTCGATTCCACAGTCAACCGTCTAGTACGCAAGATAGACCTAGAGCTGCTGATTGATGTTGAGAATCGCATGGCACAGTACGACCAACTTCGCATGAACGTTGGTGACCTTTGCAAGACCAACACCTACAATCTTCTTGCACTCTACCGCAGGCAAACTGAAGCCTTCAACAGTGCAATGCAAGTACCGCGAGAGAACTTTAAAACCCAGTTGAGTGCCATCCTTCCACAAATCAGGAATGGATCACTCGATCAAAGAAGATTGGCAAACATACTGAATGAACGTGACAATGCCTACACAATGAAGATGCTGGAAGATTGGTGCGACAACAAGAAAAAGGAAGCTGCTTCATTAGACACCATGCTGGCCTGGGACCCAAGCATCTCAGTCATGAACAATGCCGATTTCAACAGTCTCAAGTTCAACTACAGCATCACTTACATCGTCTCACTGACAGTCAGCCTCTACCAGCCAGAGGACACATTCACAGAATGTCTGAAGTATCAGTGTGGCAACAACATTAGCAGCGTGTTTGCTTGCAAGAAGCTGAAATGCAAAGATACACACTACCGCTCTTGGCTGCAAAACAGCACTATGGTCTACTTGCTGCGCTCTCAGTTCCACAGATATCAACAGCTGGTTCAGCTGAACAGACGACTTGGTATGGGCAAAACGGCCATGGTCATCACCGAGAGTCCGAGCAGTTCGCTTCCCACCCTGAAGTTAGAAGTGTTCGAGAATGGCAAATTGATAGGGGAGACACCACAACTGCCTGCAATACAAGATGTGATGGTGAAGTTCCAAGCAGAATGCAAAAGTTTCCTGATCAGCTGGAATCTAACTTCAGTTGAGTTCACGAACAAGTGGGTCAATGGCTACATTGTACAGTATAGAGAAGATCCTTCTCAAAATTACACTATTGTGCATGTGACAACTAATGAGATCACTACACCACTCATGACTGGTGAGTTGGTTGTTGCTTGGTTACTAAATCAGTGAGACTAATCAGAAGGCTGACCATCACTCTGACCAGGTGGCAGAGCAATGGACTGACAGATTCACCAAGAGTCTGACTGATTGACTGACCAAGTGAGCGAGTGAGTGAGTTACTGACCGACCGACCGACCAACCGACCGACCGACCAACCGACCGACCGACCAACCGACCGACTGACTGACCGACTGACCGACCGACCGACCGACCGACCGACCGGCCGACCGACCGACCGACCGACCGACCGACCGACCGACCGACCGACCGACCGACCGACCGACCGACCGACCGACCGACCGACCAACCGACCAACCGATCGACCGACTGACTGACCGACCGACCAACATGTGGTTTTATCTGCGTGCCATTTAGAAATCGAATTGGTTATCTGGGCTAACTGTGCATTTGGAATCTGTGCAGTTCACACAGAATCATTGCATGGCTTGCCAAAGGGAGCTTGCACTCATGCAACAGCAACGAGGCGTAAGTCATTTTTGCTGACTCATGAGTTAATTGTGAACTGATGCTTTCAGCACCAGTAAAGACAGGTGGCATTCTGATAATCGGTGGTCAGGATACTCAAGCTCAGTCCTCGATGGAAGTATTCAAACCTACCCAGCAATCCTCGAACACTCTCTTGAACGTGAACCTGGTCCAAGGTCGTACTGGGCACGCCAGTGTAGCCACTAGCGATGGAACGGTGGTCACTATGGCTGGATATCTTTCCAGATATCTGTCTTCTACAGAAACATACCGACCAGGTGATGCATCTGCGCAGAAAGGAGCACCAATGAACTTAGCAAGGACTGAGGTAGGAGCCGCCATCCTTGATGGCACGATCTATGTCTGCGGGGGTTACAATGGTCAGAATTACTTGAACGAATGCGAGTACTCGAAACAACAATCTACCAAGTGGAACTACCTTGGTCACATGAAGACACCTCGCAAAGGTTTAGCTATGGTTGCCCTGAATGGTCAGATATACGCAATCGGGGGTTATCCCAGTGCACAGCATATAGTAGAGCGGTATAGTCCAGGTAGCAATTCGTGGTCATTGGTTAATCCAATGAAAAGTCCTCGTGTCTGGGCTGGAGCTGCAGTGCTGGATGGCTTCATATACGTTTGTGGCGGAGATGATCCCTTGAAGACCTGTGAAAAGTTTGACCCTCATCGTGATACCTGGAGTGAAGTTGGTTCCATGTTCTTTCCTCGTGCCCATTTCCAGCTGGTGGCGCTTGATGGAAAGCTCTATGCGATCGGAGGAGGAGATGCCGATGCCCGCATCACTGTTGAGGAATACGACCCAAAGCAGGACAAATGGTCTGTGTTGAACACCAAGTTGGTTGAGAAAAGATATGGCGCCACTGCCGTAGCTGTGTAACCGTTTTGTTAGCGCCATATAAAAAGTCGGTTTTTATGCTTAAAAGTCTTAAATAAACAGATTTTGATTTAGAAATTTTGTATACAATAGTGGCGGCTACCGATTATTCTGGGTTTAGGTTTGTAGCATCTACCAAAATTAGAAAGTGAGAAATTCCTAAGAATCTGTGCACAAATCTGTGACTGTAACAAACACAGCAGTTTTCGATTTGCTAAGTATTGACCAAGTTTTAAACAGTTTGGTGCATTTTGAAAATTTGAAATTACGTAAAGTAATGCTGGGTAAAGGCCAGAAAATCTAGGTAAGACTAGGTACTGTAGTTTGTTTATACACACACATTTACCATACGCAATTCGGATACACATTAGCATATACAAACAGTCCTTCATGGTCAGGGAATCAATTACTAACATAACTATAATCACTGGATTACTGTATTTTCTTGTCCTGACGTGAAAAATGCTATCTTCCGTTTATGTGTTTCTGTTGCAATGAAACGCTCGATAGAAAGGCAATAACGGTTTTCACGGTTGAGGAATATATTTGTGACATAGCTGTCATTGCTGAATTACTGTGTTTTGAGGTCCCCTCATGAAAATTGTTGTTTTTCTGCGATTTGGGTGTTTCTGTTGCAAGGAAACGACGAATAGACTATACTCGAGCTCGATGAATAAACGTTCAGTTTCTGAAACGATGGGGCTTTTAATTGAATTATTGACTCGGTTTTCGACCGCCCGACCGCCCGACCAACCGCCCGACCGATATTATTATTTAAAATACATTGGTTAGTAGTTCCTGAGATATTTGCTTGCTACAGTGAGCACGCTCTACTTACTCTCGAATGTTTACCTACTGCGTCGGCTACAAATTCTGGATTGTTTACTTTTCTGGCACCTGCTTACTACTGGGACGAAACAATGCTTCATTCTGCCTGGGCGAATCTCTTCATCATCTACTGATGCTATATTGCTGCTTCGTTATTTCCATACATGTAGCTGGGTTTTCGGCTGGAGGGGGGGAATTTTTCTGATCCAAAATAGGGTTTCAGGGGTATGCCCAAAGGGGGTTTCAGCGACCTTTTTTGGTGTCCAAAAGTGGGTTTCAGCGACCTTTTTTGGGCTCAAAACAGGGTTTTGACGACTAAAAATGGGGTAAAAATCCTGTCTGAAGTGCAGAAATTCCGTTTAAACCCTTTTTTGCGTTAAAACGTGGAAAAAACCTTATTTTTTATTTACAATGTGCAAAAAAAAAGCTAATTTTGCTTTAAAACGTGCAAAAAAACCCTTTTTGTCGACATAATACAGCTAAAATGCATTCCTGGAACCTTCTTTAGAGATTTTTGAATGGGCGTTTATTAAGCAAAATGTCAAGAGGTGGACAGCGGCTAAACGCGGGTCGCCGTCACACTGCAACTATCTGAACCAGCTGGCAAAGTACGTACGTAGTGGCAGTCTTGTTTGTACCTGCCTCAACGGCTGGTGCCGAAAGTATGTTCAGTACCGCAGGAAAGTGCAAATCAGCTGATCGCAGTCGACTTAGCGCAGTAATTTTGGAACGTGAAGTGCTGTTCCGGGCCAATCCTGATCTGGTCAAAAGTGTTGTTAGTATGTAAATGATACTAGTATTACCTCTGCTTAAGTTTGTGGAGTTGTTGTTTCGTAAAATTAAAGCTTTTTTGCCTCATTACTAGATTCATACCAAAATCATACCAACCAAATTCAAACGGATTAAGCTAGTACTATACATACATGTAACAGGGGGTCTGGGGGGTCTGCCCCCCACCCGACTTAGGCCAGACCCCCCCCGTAGGGGGCCCCCCCCCCCCCCCCCGAGACGATTTCACCGACCCCCCCCCTCCGATTTTTCTGGCAAGTAAATTTTCGAGCAAATTTTTGCAATTTTTTACACTTTCACACGCAAAAATTGCCAAAATCGCCTGCAAAACAGCACTTTTTAGCTGTATTTCAGCCCAAATTAGCGATTTTTTGCGATTTTTCTCGATTTTTGAGCGTTTTTTAGTGCCCACCCCCCTCCCCAAAATTTTGGCTCAGACCCCCCCCCCCGGCCGGCGACAGACCCCCCAACCCCCCTCCCCCCATCGGCGGATGACCTGTTACATGTATGGTACTATATCATACCATGTCAAATTCAAACAGGTAAGTTTATACCATACCATACTATACCAAATTCAAAGTTTGAATTTGGTAGGCATCCCTGTCCGTTGGATGCGCTACTGGTAAATAAACTGTAAACTGGCGAAGGACGTTATTTCAAAAACCGCTTATTTTCGATAGTACAGTATCATTGTGAGATGATAAGAAGTTTAGTAAATGATTTGTTTTGCAGAAAGCCGTTCTAGCAGAAATTTATCAGTTGCAGACAGTGTTAAACCAGCTAAATTTAGAAGGGCTTAGTTTGGCACTGACTAGCATCGCTATAGATTATCAAAATTTACCAGAGTGAATTCACAAATGAAACTGTTGTACATTCTGTTTTCGTTGGCGCTACTGACTTCGGTGACCGTCTGCCAACTGCTTAAGAGCAATATTCGACTTGCAGGTATGCATTCGTTTTCCCAGCTCAATAAAAAGAAATTCCTCAACAGGAATAAAGGGGACCTCAAAGACCTCCTTCACTCGCCGGGTTCTTCTAGGTCTATGCTACCCCTATATTTTTTTGGAATTTGATGTCTGTTACATAATCCAGCAGGGAGCCTTCCACTGGTCACTGGATTAGTCTAACCATATGTATGTTCTCCAGCTTTGGGACGGCCATTCACTTTGGGCACTTTGTATGATCTGCGCAGCGACTCCATACTGGCAATATCGCTATGGGACCAGAGCGAAATCGATAAGAACTCCCTCAGCAAGCCCATGCCTTCCACCGAATCACAGATGGTGGTTGGATCAGCGTTCTCAGCCAAAGCCTACGCCTTTGATATGACTTTAAGGGAAAAAGTCAGCTACTCTGGAAACAAGTACCGGCCATCCGGTGCAGGTGAGATGTAGTTATCAGAGAATCGCCGAACATCGAACATGTTTGGCGGCACGATTGGTGCGGGCCATGAAGGTAAATTAGAGCCCTGCGCTAGGTGCTTCTTTTCACGGCGCCGCCTGCAATATCAAATTTCGAACCCGTCCGGATGACATTTTGCGCCGGACGGCCCAGCCCGTTCCGGGAAAGCTAAAATCGCCGAGAAATCTTGCAAAATCACTTGCGCGAGAACTACGTACAGCACAATACATAGAAAAGAAACATTTCTAATGACGCATCTAACCTAAAGATAAAACAGATTTAAGGAAAAGCTTGTTTTGGCTAAAATACAACCTACCGTATAGTGCTGTTTATAGTACCCGGGTACCATACCTGTAACAGGGGGGTCGGGGGGGGTCTGCCCCCCACCCGAATTAGGCCAGACCCCCCCCCCCGGATGGGGACCCCCCCCCCCCCCCCGAGACGATTTCACCGACCCCCCCCCTCCGATTTTTCTGGCAAGTAAATTTTCGAGCAAATTTTTGCAATTATTTACAATTTCACACACAAAAATTGCCAAAATCGCCTGCAAAACAGCACTTTTTAGCTGTATTTCAGCCCAAATTAGCGATTTTTGGCAATTTTTAGCCAAAAAATTGCGATTTTTTCGATTTTTGAGCGTTTTTTAGTGCCCACCCCCCTCCCCCAAAATTTTGGCTCAGACCCCCCCCCCCCGGCCGGCGCCAGACCCCCCCCCCAACCCCCCCTCCCCCCATCGGCGGATGACCTGTTACATGTATGCCGGGTACTATATATGGCACTTAGGGTTTTGCGAAATTAAAATTGAATCGATTTATAGTACCCGGGTACTATATATGGCACCTACGAAGTCTGCTCTATAAAAAACTAACAATAGTATGTGATGTTCTTTGCCCAAATTACCGAATTGATGTAAAAATAAGGCTTATGTACATACATCAGAACCTCTATGATTGCATTATCTACTGTTTTTCTTCGTACAAACAAGGTTTACCACCAAAAATACTGTATTTTTTGCCCGTTTTGTATTCATAACAGCTTATTTCAGAATAAAAATCTGTCTCCATTTATAGTACCCCGGGTACTATAAATGGCACTAAGTGCCGTTTATAGTGCCCCAGGTACTATAAATAGGGGGGTACTATAAACAGCACTATACGGTACTAGATTCTAAAAAATAACCCAACCTATGACGTCATTTTTGCACAGCCCCTATGACTAGTAAAATCATAGTGAAACTGTAGTAGTAAAATGAGTAAAATCATTAGTAAAACAAAATTAGTAAAATCGGAGCAGCTTTGTGGTAAAACGAAAATAAAAATTAGATTGAAGAGCTGATTTTGCAGTAAATCTCTAAGTAGTAAAATAAAAATCCACTAGTAAAATAGCAGAAATGCCTGCTCATGTGCATTGGGCCGTGGGGTGGAAAACAATGCACTTGTTGATTTGTAATCTTTACCGTTTAGCCGAATTCCTCACAGAATCGAGCTCCTCCAACTTCATTTCTAACTACAATGCCGAAGTGGGGTTCATGTACCACCGCCGTACCCACTACCGCGAATTAACCATGTCAACCATGAAGAAAGTGCAGTACCGAAGTGAACTGGACAACCCTTTGGTCACACACGTTGTAGCAGCAATAGAGTATGGAGCCAACGCTGTCTTCAAGTTCAACAAGGAAGTGGGCGCAGTCGGTGATCGTGAATTTACTGAGACGGAGATCTCAAACACAATTAGCTATGCATTTGGTGAGCTTTTTAGAGTTGTGACACGGTGGCAGAAGCGCCTGCTATCTGTACGTGCGTACGTATGTACCACCACCACCACAGAGCCCGAACGTGGGGGTGCCATATAAAGGCACTGATACCTAACATATACCTAATCTCTAGTAGTACAAACTACTAATTACATACTACTGTACACATTTCCGGCGATTATGAAGTCATCAAGACTAGAAATTAGCTAAGATTACAAATGATTTTCGCTAACTACAAATTGGCTACAAACTACAATTTCAGAATTTGCGAATTTGTAGTTAATTTTCATGGAAATTTTCCGATTTGTAATTATATTTTATATAAATTGAGCGGCGTTTTAGCTGCCTTGAGCTTTCGTAAGCTCGCCATACCGTTGAAAGCATACCAAGAAATAGACTATTTTTATGTAAAGTGTTAGAAAGATCGTTTTTTTTTACTTTTCCAACTTTCTGCCGCAAAAAATTTTTAAACAAAGGTAACCACATAACTGACCTTTGCACATTCGTTTGCGCTTTTTTGTCTTAGTTTCATTGCATTATTAGAAAAATACGAAATATTCAGCATTGGAATTCTATTAAACATTGAATCTGAATTTGACAAGACAACTACAAACTATTTTCTGGAAAATTTTTAACTACAAACTGAGCCTACAAATTGAAATTCTCTGAGTAAATACTGTAGGTCTACCAGTACAATGGTAGCCCTACCCTACTAGGTACCCCTTATATGGCATTAAGTTCGTGACTGTGTTATAGCTAGCGTGACGTCCAGCAGCAGCACGACTCGGAACGACAGTCAGATAAAATATTACGCAAAGATTCGGTGCCATTTTTTGGGAGATGTGGCATTGCCCACCAACCCCATCAACCTTCTTGAGTCCCTTCAAGCCTACCAGACTCTTCCCTCTCTCATAACTGACAAAACTGCCATTCCTCTGACAGTCTATCTGCTCCCAATATCAGAGTTCGATTCCACAGTCGAGCGCCTAGTACACAAGATAGACCTAGACCTGCTGATTGACGTTGAGAATCGCATGGCACAGTACGACCAACTTCGCATGAACGTCGGTGACCTTCGCAAGACCAACACCTATAATCTTCTTGAACTCTACCGCAGCCAAATAAAAGCCTTCGGCAGTGCAATACAAGTTCCTCGTGAAAACTTCCAAGCACAGTTGGGCACCGTTCTTCCGCAAATCAGGAATGGATCCATGCATGAAGATGAGTTGAGAAAGATACTGGATGAAAGTAAGACCGCCTACACGCTGAAGATGCAGGAAGATTGGAGCAAGAACAAGAAAATCGAAGCTGTCGCCTTGGACACCATGCTCGCCTGGGACCCGACCATTTCAGTCATGAACAATACTGAATTCAGCAGGCTCAAGTTCAACTACAGCATCACTTACATCGTCTCACTGACAGTCAGCCTCTACCAACTCCAGGACACCTTCACCACATGTCTAAAGTATGGCTGTGGCAACAACAAAAGCAGTGCATATGCCTGCAAGAAGCTCAAATGTGAAGATGAGCACTACCGTTCTTGGCTGCAAAACAGCACTATGGTCTACTTGCTGCGCTCTCAGTTCCACAAATATCAACAGCTGGTTCAGCTGAACAGACGACTAGGTATGGGCAAAACGGCCATGGTCATCACCGAGAGTCCGAGCAGTTCGTTTCCCAGCTTGAAGTTACAAGTGATTGAGAATGCCAAATTGGTAGGGGAGACACCACAACTGCCAGCGATACAAGATGTGGTGGTGAAGTTGCAAGCAGACTGCAAAAGTTTCCTGATCAGCTGGAATCTAACCACAGTGCAGTTCACGAACAAGTGGGTCAATGGCTACATCGTGCATTATAGAGAAGATTCATCGCAAAATTACACTATTGTTCATGTTACAACTAATGTCTTGGCTACCCCAATTGTACCTGGTGAGTTTTTGGTTGTCATTTCGTGAATCATTGAGGGAGTCAGTGAGTGAGCTTGTAAGTAGTTGACCGGCTGACCGACCAACCACTGACCAACTGACCATACACTGACCACTGACGGACCGACTGTCCAACTGACAACTGACCAACTGACCAAGCAACTGAATGACCGACTGAGCAACTGACTGACCAACCCACAGCCCCACCTACTGACCAATGGACCGATGGACGAGCGACCAACAGACCGACCGAATGACCGACCAACCAACTAACTGGCCGGGGGGTCTGAGCCAAAATTTTGGGAGGGGGTTCGGCACTAAAAATGCTCAAAAATAAAAAAATCGCAATTTTTGGCTATAAATCGTCAAAAATCGCTAATTTGGCCCGAATTACAGCTGAAAAGTGCAGTTTTACAGGCGATTTTGGCAATTTTTGTGTATGAAATTCCAAAAAAAAATTTAAAAATATGCTCAAAAATTACTTGTCAGAAAATCGGAGTGGGGGGTCGGAAAAATCGTCTTGGGGAGGGGGTTCCCATCCGGGGGGGGGGGTCTGGCCTAAGTCAGGTAGGGGCAGACCCGCCAGACCTCCCAGTTATATCTGTATGGGTTTCATTTGTATATACTATGGCAGGAATGAGCATTTTAGCGATTGAAGTAATGATCTGGGCAAACTGCACATTCGGAATTTGCGCAACCCACACAGAATCTTTCACCAGCTTACAAAACGAAGCTTGCACCCACCAAACCAGTCGTATGTTAAATTTTGTTTATCTGAGTTTTATGACAGGTTGATTTTCTACTTTCAGCACCGTTAAATGCAAGTGCTATTCTGATAATTGGTGGTCGGGATACTCAAGCTGAGTCCTCGATGGAAGTATTCAACCCAACTCAGCAAGCCTCAAACACTCTCCTGGACGTGAACATGGTCCAAGGTCGAAGCGGACATGCCAGTGTAACCACTAACGATGGAACGGTGATTACTATGGCTGGAAGTGATTCGGTGTATCTGTCTTCTACAGAAACATACCGACTAGGTGATTCATCGGCACACAAACGAGCACCGATGAACTATGCAAGGACTGAGGTAGGAGCCGCCATCCTTGACAGCACGATCTATGTGTGTGGTGGTTACGATGGGAGCTTCATCAACAAATGCGAGTATCTTAAAGAGCAGAGCACCATGTGGCACAACATGGCTGACATGAAAGTGCGTCGAAGAGGTGTAGCCATGGTTGCTCTAAATGGTCAGATATACGCAATGGGAGGCCAAAACGGCACACAGACACCAGCCATTTCGTATCAGCGCACAGTAGAGCGGTACAGTCCAGGTAGCAATTCCTGGGCGTTAGTACGACCAATGAAAAAAGATCGTGTCTGGGCTGGAGCTGCAGCGCTGGATGGCTCCATATACGTTTGCGGAGGGGACGATCCCCTCAAGACCTGTGAAAAGTATGACCCTCAACGTGACACATGGAGTGACATTGGTTCCACGTTCTTTCCTCGTACACATTTCCAACTGGTGGCGCTTAATGGCAAGCTCTATGCGATCGGAGGAGGAGATGCCGATGCCCGCACCACTGTTGAGGAGTATGACCCTAAGCAGGACAAATGGACTGTGTTGAACACCAAGTTGATTGAGCCGAGATATGGCGCCACAGCTGTAGCTGTGTAGCCGTTGATTCTGGGTGAATGTTGCAGCAACTTTGTGCACTTGAGATTTCCGTAAACGTCGCTACAGTCCAGAGGCAGATGGCGATTTTTAGCTTATTCACCTGATGCACAAGAATTGCTGCAACTCGCACCAAGTTTTAAACTCAAATAAGGCTCCATGATTTGGTTTAGGCCATTTGCCTTCTTTGACACTTGATGTCTCAGCTAGTCAAAAGCATAGCCATCCATGCCTACGAAGCTTTCTATGGCTAGGGAGCCATCTAAAGTAAAGTAGCCATCTATAACCAACATATGCGGTCTTGCAGCCATAGATATGTAGCTATCCATAGGCTTATATAAACACATACGCCTTAAAAGGCTTCTGTCGGTACATGGCTTAATTTACTTGACTGTAAGCTATTCCATAGTGATACGAACTGCTGAAAATCGCAAACATACCGTATGTTATTCAAGTTATTTGAATAAATTTTCAGTTTCTAGCAGATTGCCTTGTGTTAATGTACTTCGCTCATTTTCTCCACACACAGTCCTATGCTGGTTCGTTTTCATTTATATTCTGTTTTTAGTCTATTCGACAGCGGCTTCAACTGAGACTATGCAGTAGGTAAGGACAGAAAGAACTAGGTAATCCTGAATCGCTCAAAATCAAGTTAAAACATGATTTTCTCAAGTTCAATCAATCAAGAACTTATCAAGATGATATTTGTAATTCTGGACATTTGTCACATTTGAATTGCACCGTTTTGTATTTCAGTGGAAAAATAAGTGACTTATAAATTATCAACAGTAGCATGGACAATTCGAGCGTACAGTAGGCATTCCGAAAACATATAAAACAAACATCTTTCCGGCAAAATTTCGCTAAAACTGATAAACCGAAGGGCTTGTCTTATTATTTTTAAACCACCGCACACCTATCTATCTTATGTCTTAACAGGCTGTCTGACTCGCTGTTAAGTGCGATATTTTTGGTGTCAGCAGAGTTATGAAGCCCAAACAAATCAGTTCCGGTCTGTCCGGTTTCGTCCTATTATTTCTGGCTCTAAAGATAAACGGTCTGGCCGAGGCAACAACGGAAATATCTTACATGACAAGAAATGGGACCGAACCTACTGTTACGACGGTAGAACCCACGGTTACAACGAGCAACACCAACCTGACCGTAAGGTTTTGTATTCAGCTAAATTGAATGAAATGTGGAAAAGATAGGCACGTGCTAGTATACCGGTCCCAAAATGCAATGGCAGCGACTTCAGGCAGCAGGCATGATAGACTGAGACAGAGCGATTAGGTGATGCCGAACGTGTGTTGCAACTTGTGCCAGAGCCAAGAGAACGGGTTAGTTTATGCGCCATTATCGTACCACCATACACAACACAACACTCGGAGGGGTCGCGAGGAGTGTTGACGCCCGACCGCAGAGAACAAGGACCAAGAACACAACAACGCTAGTCGGCCAAAGCCTACAGGAAATCCAGCGCTACAACGCACAGCAGCGTACAGAGCCAAGGCAGCAGCGGCCCAATCGATATCGGACAGGCCTCTGTGACGGATGTGGGCGGAGCTAGATCCATCAGTCTGACAGTTCAGCCGCAAACTAACGCCGGAGCCTGAATAACGAGCTATCCGACTAGCGAACACAGGCCATTTGAACTGGGGACGTTACACTAGTAAAAGGACGCTAAATCCTAAACCTTGCTTATGCTAGTGCCCTAACCCGACACTTTTCGCGTTGGTTCCATCTGGGGTCCTGGGCAGATGATGTTGTGGAAGAGGAACGAAAAAGGCGTTGATTTTGGCGATGACGTTGGTTTGTAGCAAAACGTAGAAACCGATAGTAAAACAAAGCCGAAAAGCAGGTTGTAGCGCAGTTAAAAGAAAGTAGAAATAAGAAAGTTGAAAGGAAAACCGGGTTGACGATGGCTGCTGACGACGCTCATTAACCGACCAATAAACACGTTATTGGTGAGCCGAACGGAAGAGGCCCTTTAACCGACCAGTGATCGTGTCGCTGGTGAGCCGAACGGAGGAGGCGACCCGGGCGCTACTCAGCTACAGGAGCAGGACACGGCAAAACCACACTACAGTTGGTTAGGAAGACAGAGGCAGCTCACTTCAGGAGTCGACCGGTGCCTTGTCGCGCAGAGAGGCAGCTTTTCTTAGGTTGACTTTAACACGCAACCAGCCGCACAACATACAAAACAGCCAAAGTCCAGACAGACTAACAAAGAGCCGGCCAGACAGACATAGAATGTTCTAGAAGCCATCACTCAATAAAATCGACCAATCACTAGCCTTCGTTCTTCTCGGCCTCCCTCTGATTGGTCGAAAGAACCGCGGAGAGCTCGCCAAACGGCTGCCAAACCACGCCCTGTCACGAGCTTGATATACGAGCCGGCTCTCGTAGCGCACCCTGCGTTGTCAAGGGGTCGGCGGCAAATCGAAAAATGGCGGGTCTGTACACTAGTATAACAAACCTGATTCTGCTAAACGTAAAATAATTGTAGGCCTAATCTCTGCTTCAGACTTGCACACCACACGGAAGTTGGGAGGAAGTTTGTCACTACGTAGCACTCGAAACGGACGCCTGCGAGGGTGGCGGCTACATCCAATACAACAAATGGGTTCACTGTTCCAAACTGATGCCGTTTGCACTGCTAATTTGCATATTTATGATGGTTGAATTCTTTATTGGACTAAGCGTCAGTGCTGACTCCTATCTCTGTCCCTGTATTGCAGTCATAGTCGATCATCTGAAAATCAACGAAAATATTGCGGTATTTGTTTTAAACAAAACTTGCATAGAACGGTGCACCACTTTCAGGGAGTCACTATCATGGCGTTGGGCAACGGGGCACCTGACATATTCAGTTCCGTCGCAGCTGTGCTTGGCTCGGACACTCCAAAAGCCGAGTTGTCCTATGGAGCGTTGTTGGGTGTGATTGTTTGTCAAACAATGTGAAAAAACTGATAAACCATTTCAGGAAGTGGTATTTTCTTGAATACTGTAATAGTGGGCACGGTTTGTGTGACACAGCCATTTTACGTGATGCAACGCCCTACGCTCAGAGATTTCACCTTCTATTTGCTTGCCTTGATTTGGGCTTCGATTACTATGTTTGATGGAGCTATTGAACTCTGGGACTCAATCGGTCTTTTGCTTTTAAATTATCCAATATAGCTTTTATTCTATATTTTTGCCTCCTTTTAGGGTTCCTTGTGCTCTACATAGCGTATGTGGTTACAGTAGTGTTTGGAAGATGTTTATACAACCGAACGCGAAAGAATAGTAAGTCGCTGTTACTCTTTCACACTGCTCCAAAAAACTTTTTACAGTTAAGCTTAGGCTTAATTTTAGTCAAAAGCATACATACATATGTACAGGGTGTGCCAAAAAAAAACAACCCAGCAGAGTTTTTGCTGTAGCAACCGTAAATCTCAACCGATTTGAATGAATCCTTTTTTAAATGAAAGATAAATAAATTCTTGAAAGATTGGTGTACCGTTTATTAAGATAGCCTGCTTAGTTCCTGAGATATTCGTTCTCAAAGTCAAACCAGAGATTTTGGCGATGAACAAGAGTGATAAAGAACAACCCAGCAGATTTTTTACTTTTGCAACCATGAATCTGAACCGATTTGAATGAATCCTTTTTTGAATGAAAGACTGATAAATTCTTCAAAGATTGGTGCATTTTTTATTGAGATTCACAGTTTAGTTCTTGAGATATTTGCCTTCTAAGTCGAAACAGATTTTGGCAAAGAACAAGAGCGATTCCGTTGCATTTCATAATAAAGCAGATTCCTACTACTGGGGCTAATGGTACTTTAGTATTGAAGTAAACCGAGTTTCCATGTCACCTGTAAAGCCTCCAAGAGCCCTTAGCAGTAGCAGGAATCCGTTTTATTTCGAAGTGCAGAATAATAAAGAAATCCCTCTTGTTCACTGCCAAAATCACTGTTTTGATTTTGAGAGCCAATATCTCAGGAACTAAGCAGAGTACATTAATGAAAATTTCAGCAATCTTTTAAGAATTTATTTATCTTTCATTTAAAAAAGGATTCATTCAAATCGGTTGAGATTTGCGGTTGCTACAGCGAAAAATCTGCTGGGTTGTTTTTTTTTGGCACACCCTGTATATGTACTGGACAGGTCATTAGCAAAAGGGCAATAGGATCTAAGCACTGTGATTCCTTTTGGGTCGCCGATTCCATGCTTTTTCGTTTTGGTTGTAAATTCCATACTTTCTTTCTGGGTCGGAAATTCCATTTTTCTCTTTAGGTCGCCAATTCCATACTTTTCCTTTTGGGTCGCCAATTCCATTCTTTTCCTTTTGGGCGGCAAATTTCATCCTTTTCTCTTTAGGTCGCCAATTCCATACTTTCCGTTTTGGGTCGCAAATTCCATACTTTTCTCTTTAGGTCGCCAATTCCCATACTTTTCCTTTTGGGTCGCAAATTCCATACTTTTCTCTTTAGGTCGCCAATTCCATACTTTTCCTTTTGGGTCGCCAATTCCATTCTTTTCCTTTTGGGCGGCAAATTTCATCCTTTTCTCTTTAGGTCGCCAATTCCATACTTTCCGTTTTGGGTCGCAAATTCCATACTTTTCTCTTTAGGTCGCCAATTCCATACTTTTCCTTTTGGGTCGCAAATTCCATACTTTTCTCTTTAGGTCGCCAATTCCATACTTTTCCTTTTGGGTCGCAAATTCCATACTTTTCTCTTTAGGTCGCCAATTCCATACTTTTCCTTTTGGGTCGCCAATTCCATACTTTTCCTTTTGGGTCGCAAATTCCATGCTTTTCTCTTTAGGTCGCCAATTCCATACTTTCCGTTTTGGGTCGCAAATTCCATACTTTTCTCTTTAGGTCGCCAATTCCATACTTTTCCTTTTGGCTCGAAAATTCCATACTTTTCCTTTTGGGTCGCCAATTCCATACTTTTCCTTTTGGGTCGCCAATTCCATACTTTTCCTTTTAGGTCGCCAATTCCATTCTTTTCCTTTTGGGCGGCAAATTTCATCCTTTTCTCTTTAGGTCGCCAATTCCATACTTTCCGTTTTGGGTCGCAAATTCCATACTTTTCTCTTTAGGTCGCCAATTCCATACTTTCCGTTTTGGGTCGCAAATTCCATACTTTTCTCTTTAGGTCGCCAATTCCATACTTTTCTCTTTAGGTCGCCAATTCCATACTTTTCCTTTTGGGTCGTCAATTCCATTCTTTTCCTTTTGGGTCGCCAATTCCATTCTTTTCCTTTTGGGTCGCCAATTCCATTCTTTTCCTTTTGGGCGGCAAATTTCATCCTTTTCTCTTTAGGTCGCCAATTCCATACTTTTCTCTTTAGGTCGCCAATTCCATACTTTCCGTTTTGGGTCGCAAATTCCATAGTTTTCTCTTTAGGTCGCCAATTCCATACTTTCCGTTTTGGGTCGCAAATTCCATACTTTTCTCTTTAGGTCGCCAATTCCATACTTTTCCTTTTGGGTCGAAAATTCCACACTTATCTAGTTAGGTCGCCAATTCCATACTATTATTATTTATGCTGTTTACTTGAAAGTTTAGATGCAGAACAAGAAGCCGAGACCGAAGATCCTCCATCAAGGCAACCAACAATCATTTCTACCCACTCACAGCTTGATCAAGACCACCAATCTTACACCACAGCAGAGAAGCAGTTTGACATCGTGGAGCTGAATGTTGATGAATCGGCCTATACCCGGACTGCTGAAGTGTCAATTGACTCAGGAATCGAGCAAAACGCCACTTCCGAAGACAGCAGTACAACTGTCGAGGAACCGCCGCAACTCTTTCTGCGTAGACAGGAGAATTCTCTGGATTATGAGGCCGACTGGGCTGGTTGGGATCCTTTTTCGGCTAGTCAGCTTTTCCCACTGAACCCAATTGTTGGAACGATCACAAATAGAAAACTCTTTCAGACACCCAGCAAACTGTAACACCCAACATGCTGGAGGAGGATCCTACCAAAGGTACTTGTAGAGGCGGTTATTTTGTTGAACCCTCACTTTTCTATCGTTCAGGCAATGAAATAGCAGAGTTGTGCAAGGAATTCCTAATTTACATGCAGCCTTTTTCCAAGCAACAGTTCTTAGAGAAGGCCTGGTACAAGAGATTGACTGATCTGATGAAAGTATGCAGTTGGGTAGTAATGCTGATGAATGACTGATTCTCCAATTATAGCTGCCGCTAGTGCTTATTCTGAAAGTCAGTAATCCAGTGGTCAACTTAGAGCTAGCAAACAGCGGCTGGTCAAAGGCTATGGCCATCTTTCATTGCCTTCTCACACCTATCATCTTGCTTTTCGCGGCTGGATGTAAAAGCACACTGAAAATTTGGTTTACACAGTTTTATTTAGATTTAAACGTTCTAATCGCAGGCGTTTTCCCACTATTTTTCTTATTTCTACTGGCAGGTTTGACTGGTGCTGTGGCTGTGTTTTGTACGACTAAAAGGGATCAAGCTCCAAGGTTTCATGTGGTATAAAACCCACGATAAGAAGACCAGTTTGAGGTTTGTCAGTTGTTTTCAGGCGTTCGCCTACCTTGGATTTGTCGTTGCTGTAGCCTGGATCTATGCTATGGCCAGAGAAATTGTTGGCATTCTTACGATGATTGCTACATACACAAATTTGCCGCACTCTATACTTGGACTCACGTTATTGGCCTGGAGCAACTCACTAGGGGATCTGGTCTGTGATCTAACGGTGGCAAAACAGGGATACCCTCAGATGGCAGTCTCTGCTTGCTATGGAGGCGGTTTATTCAGTTAGTTTGCTTTACATACATACATACATACATACATGCATGCATGCATGCATGCATGCATACATACATACATACATACATGATGAAGCGATTGTTTGTTTGTGAGAGTGTTTTGCATTGTAGCTACCGTGTGGTTGTTTTGTGTGATTGGTGGTGCGTTGTGTGTTTGCGTTGTGTTTGCTACTGACACCCATAAACCCTTTCATTTGGTGCCGAGACCCTTCGAGCAGGTGGTAGATCAGGACAAGTTGGTGAGAGATGCAGAATGGGAGGAGAAGGAAGAGGAGATAGCAGTAATCGTTTGCCGGCCGATGTCTGTGAGGGAGAGTGATGAAGCGATTGTTTGTTTGTGAGAGTGTTTTGCATTGTAGCTACCGTGTGGTTGTTTTGTGTGATTGGTGGTGCGTTGTGTGTTTGCGTTGTGTTTGCTACTGATACATACATACATACATACATACATACATATATACATACATACATACATACATACATACATACATACATACATACATACATACATACATACATACATACATACATACTGTACATACATACATACATACATACATACATACATACATACATACATACATACATACATACATACATACATACATGCATACATACATACATACATACATACATACATACATACTGAAAGAAATGCATACAAACCCGCTGAATGTACAGACTAAACAAGTTGTTATATGCAGATTTCTTTCAATACATACTTCTTAAAGACTGGCATTGAATTAGACTGATAATCTTGTATTTTTCAGATTTATTGGTCAGTATTGGGGTTTCTTTTACCATAGCAATTCTGAAAAACGGCCATGCATCTGAGGTAGTGCACTATTCATAGAATATTGTTTTATGTTATCAGCAAATGTTTCAGTTCGACTTCACAATTTCGCTTGAGCTTCTGTTGATGTTCCTTTTACTCATATTTATTACATCTTATGTTTGGTATTTGCTAACGAAATTTCATGCCTCACGTCCTTATGGCATCTACTTGTTTTGTATATACGTTGTTTTTATGACGTGCGTAGTGTTGGCCAGACTTCACGTTATTGATTTTCTTAAAATCGGTTGAACGTTTTGGCCCCCAAATTGGTAATTAGAACATAGTAAATTTTGGCACCGGTCTCCGATTAGTCCAGTCAGTTAAAAGGCGTGCGGGTCAACGGGTTCTGAAAAATATTATGAACCTTCAGCCATTGATCATCTGATTTGTCATGGGCCATTTTTGCCATTTTTGGCAATTTCAGTCAACTTTGATCGGTCGTAACACTGCAACCTTTTCAGCTAGAACAGTAACCAAAGTATTATTAGAGTCATTGAAGACTCTAGAGTCGATTTATGTCTTATCTTATCATCCCAGTTATGAAGGAAGCTGATTTTAGCCGTTGCGCAAATTAGTATTCAGAGCGAAACTTGCGCAGATTAGGATATACCTTGGGCAAGAACTTGCTTCTCTATAACGTTAGACATGAGGCTGGATTCACTTGATGGCGTAAGCATTAATCAGTGTTCTTTTAACAAGCAAAGATGTCAAAGACAGATCGCTAAAATATCATACCAAATAGGGGGTGCTCGAAAGTTAGGTTTGCAGTAACCTGACGGTGTTCTAGGTGACAGAAATGAATTCACCATCTAAATTACCCCAGGAGTTGCATTTTGAGCAACATCTGAAGAGACTCACAGCAGCAGCTCCAGTCAGACAAAATTTTGCAAAAAAGAATTAAAATGAAAATAACTGGAAAACGCGACTACATAGCGCCAAACGGACTGCAAAAATGGATTCTATGGACCAAAATTAAGTTTGACTCGTTAATATGAGCCGGTTTTCAGGCCGTTTATACCGTTCATGTCAAATTTGAAAAATGTTGGGCAATTTTCCATAGTAAAACGGATCGCAGACAATTTTTTGACTCGCACACCCTTCCGAAAAACGCGTTTTTCCCGAAAACTAATTTGAAAATCCCCAAACAAGTATATATCAGCGAACTCGCAATTGCACGCAGAATAAGAATCTGGAGTCCGCTTGTTGATTTGACTCTTCTATAAAAACTTGATTTTGCCGAAAATTCGTTTTTCCCGAAAAACACATACAAAACTGCGTGGAACCTTTGATTTGACGTTCGCATCTTGTAGCACTTGTAATTTGCTATCGATTGATATAAAAAAAAGTTTGGGGTCTTGAAGAAAGTTTTTGAGAAAATCGCTTTTTTCCGCCGCCGCCAATCATTTTTGCTTGGACTTTAGTTCGGAAATCCTATCCGTGCGGCAGTTAAGTTATTACAAGTCTGTCAGAAAATTGTTTACACCTTACAAAACACAAGACTTACAGTACCTCGGAGAGCTTGATAAGAAGTTTAGTAAATCAGATGTTTTGCTGAAAGCTATGTCTTATAGCGGAAAGTTATCAGAAGCAGACAGTATAAAGGCACCTAAATATAGAAGAGCTTTAGTCGGACGCCGCCAACCACACACCGACCTGCACCATCGAACTAGTACTAAGCCTTTGACCGAATGAATTCACCGATGAAACTGCTACACCTTCTACTTGTGTGGGCTCTGCTGATTTCGACCACTGGCTTCAAACTGTCCCAGAGAAAAATACGACTTGCAGGTACGCTTTTACTCAGTGCCGTCGTACCCAGGATTCTTCTCTAGGGGGAGGGTGTAAAATTCTGTAGTCGCTTGATTGGGCCAAGGCGAGAAAATTTTGTAAAACTAGCCTTCAAAAACGCATTCATAACGGATTTTGGACATAAAATAGGCAGATACAAGTAATAATTTATTCATTTCTCTCTCTAAGGGTAGGGAACGACCGGAACCGGATTTTTGGGTCCGATCGGAATCGGAATCGGAATCGGAACTCAAGTACAGTTCCGAATCGGAATTTTTCGGAATCGGAACTTTTTTGAAAATCGGCTTAAAATTTTGGAATAACCTGTTTTTGGCAAAGAAATTTTTCAAAATATCTCGCGCTAGTTGGACAATGGCCCAACCAAACCTCTTCCAAATTTTAATTCCTGTGAAAGAAATCCTGTGTACACCACTGGAACATACATTTTCACTGAAATGCAATTTTTGGGTCTTACAGCAGGTTATGGATTACTAAACCACGCAGATTGTCGCTTGCACAGCAAAGAAGACACGCAATAGTACGCAATAAATGGTGTTTGATTTCCTGAAAAATTAGCAAAAGTTCCGAAAAATTCCGAGACCTCTGAGTTCGGAATCGGAATCGGAATCGGAACTGCCAGTTCCGATCGGAATCGGAATCGGAATCGGAATTCCGGTCGTTCCCTATCTAAGGGGGAGGGGGGTTGGGGGGTCTGGCGCCGGCCAAGGGGGCGGTCTGATCCAAAATTTTGGGAGGGGGGTTGGGCACTAAAAAACGCTCAAAAATCGAAAAAATCGCAATCTTTTGGTTAAAAATCGCAAAAGTCGCTAATTTGGGCTGAAATACAGCTAAAATGTGCTGTTTTGCGGGCGATTTTGGCAATTTTTGTGTCTGAAATTGTAAAAAATTGTAAAAATTGGCTCAACATTTACTTGCCAGAAAAATCGGAGGGGGGTCGGCGAAATCGTCTCGGGGGTCCCATCCGGGCCTAAGTCGGGTGGAGGGCAGATCCCCACCAGACCCCCTGTTACATGTATGCCCTTCCGGCAGGATTACAAAATTCTGGCTAGCATATATAGACCAAAATGAAGCCCCACTGTGCCTTCAGTTCTTAGGCGACATTTATGGTAAAAGTGTTTTCAGCCCTGGGCCGGCCCTTCACTCTCGGCGCATTCTATGATCTGCGCAGCGATTCCATAATCGGCAAATCACTCTGGGAGCAGAGCGAAATCGACAAGCACGCACACTACCACTCCATGCCAATCACCCGGTCACAGATCGTGGTTGGAACAACACCCTTCTCAAGCAAAGCCAACTCCTTTGGTATGAGCCTCAGCCTATCGGTCAGCTTCCTAGCAGGCCTGTTCAAGGTATTTGGCGCAGGTGAGCAGCAGTATCCCAGTGATTATAGTTATATCAGCAATGGATTCCCGGACCATGAAAACCCTTAGTGCCTACTCTATAGGGAATTTATTTGCCGCAGGAACAATGTAAATTGACGAAAAGTTATTTTCGTGTCAGGACCAAACATGTAACAGGGGGGTCTTGGGGGCTCTGGCCCCCCCACCGACTTAGGCCAGACCCCCCAGATGGGGACCCCCCCTGAGACAATTTCGCCTCCCCCCTCCGATTTTTCTGGCAAGTAAATTTTCAAGCAAATTTTTGCAATTTTTTACAATTTCACACACAAAAATTGCCAAAGTCGCCTGCAAAACAGCACTTTTTGGCTGTATTTCAGCCCAAATTAGCGATTTTTGGCAATTTTTAGCCAAAAAATTGCGATTTTTTCGATTTTTGAGCGTTTTTTAGTGCCCCCCCCTCCCCCCAAACTTTTGGCCCAGCCCCCCCCCCCGGCCGGCGCCAGCCCCCCCCCCCCCCCCCCACCCCCCCTCCCCCATCGGCGGATGACCTGTTACATGTATGGTCAGGACCACATACTACAGTACCCGAATGGCTTCAGAATGGCCTGAGATCGATTCAAAACACTTAAAAGTACATTTTTAACCGCAGTGGAGGGCTTAAACTAGTACATACAATGATAGAAAAAACCAAATGACCTAATCTTGGAAAAAACCGGATTACTGTATCAGGGTCAACAACTTTGGTCATGAGGCAAAAAGCGCTCCGACGCACATATAAGGAGTTATTTGCAAAAAACCGCCAGTCCGCTCTTTTTTGACATGGACTTTAGGATACTATCAATGCCATATAGTCATGTCTCGTTAATCCAGACAAATTGGGACCAGCCGATTTTGTTCGGATTAACGAGTTTCCGGATTAATGAAACAAAATTGTAAAACGTTGCTTTTTAGCTTAAAAGCAGTGCCGCAATGCTCTCTTTACTGTTAGAATATACACGTGTACACGGTTTTATCGAATTTTGCACCACAAAAACGGCTCTATACGAGCGCAACTCTCTATTTCGGCGACATAAAGTCTTTGATCGAGGTCCGTTTTTTGTTTAGCTAGCGAAATTGATTGAAATTTTGAGGCGCCAACTTGCGTCCGGATTACTGTTGTTTGGTATTGGAATTTCAGAATGTGTATGTGTATGTATATATACATACATACGTTCACTGGAAGGCAGATGTGTATGGTAATTTTTGTATACACGTTCAGAAAACAATGTGTATCATTGTGTATGTGTATTGTGCTGAAAATACAATTTTTTCGACTAATTTTGAGTCAGGGATGGATATTTTTCCGAAAAAACCATGGCCTGTTTTTTTTTCGGTTTTTGTCCCTTTTTTTCAAAGCCGCAGAAAAAACTCCAGCTCAAGTTCTGAATACCCTATCCTGGGTTTATGATTCCCAATGCTTTCTAGCGCCTTCCTTAGTCTTTTCTGAACAGAAATACACGTCTTACACAGATATAAATCATGAAACAGTAGGTGACAGGCTCCATCAATAAACGCTGTATGCAAATTTTCTTACAGCAGTTTGCCTTTTTGTTTTAGATTGCCAAATTTGATCTTTAACCGGTTGACGTTGACGTTGGCGGTTTTCCTCGGTTTTTTTCGTTTTTTTCCGAAAAAAAACCGGTTTTTTTCCTAGGGGCTCGGAAAAAAACTAAAATGCGGAAAAAACTCAAGTAAGTTTTTAAAGGAAATAGGCACAATAACTGGTTAAATTCGCTTCAAATGCTTTGAATTTACGTTAATAGAAGCCTTACAAGCATTTCCATGGCATAACTTAGCTGTTATCGCAAAAAATATTGGTACCATTTTCAGCCAACTTTTATTATTGTATTTTTGGTGTTTTAAAATCAAATTACTACTCTAAAGCATGAAATTAGTGCATTTTGTAATAAGACTCACGCTATTCCGTTGAATTCTGCAATAAAAAGCGATTGTTAAAATTTTTTTCTGTCATCTCGGAAAATAACTTTCGGAAAAAAACCGGAAAAAACAGGAAAAAACCGGCTTGAGTTTTTTTCCGGAAAACAAACAGCCCAGAGGCCAATTTCTCACCTTACAAGTAAAATGTCAAGTACAAGTCAAGTACAAGGACAAGTCAATTACAAGTCAAGTAAAAGTCAATTTCTCACCTCACAAGCGTTTACTTGACATTTACTTGTACTTGACAACAACTTGACAAACACTTGACATTTACTTGACAATGCCTTCGCGGTTGAATGGCCATTTTACAGCTGATTCCGTCTGACTACTCACGGAAACAATATGGACGAAGCTTACTGGAGTATGGAGGGTTGACTGGGTGGGACACAACAAGTAGAATTGCTATGTTTACTCTGTTAAAAGGAAACATTTACAAATCGGCATCACATATGTTGAACAGTTTAACGCTTAAATTTGTATGTTGAACAGTTTAACGCTTAAATTTGTCCTCGAAATTTGTTTGCCTTCAGTATACTTTGAGGTCGCGGCTAGCCTTAGGGGCTTTGCGGTTCTGGGTCACTTATCCATCTTTAGCCCGTGGCGGGCCATCTACCCACCAAAGTAACCTATGTTACATACATGTGCGTGCCTTAAACTGACTTCTTTCTGGTACTACGGGATAGACCCGCCCAGACTCCAAAAAGTTGACGTTAACTCTGACTAACCCAAGAAAATTGGTTGATTCTTCCAAAATTTTCACCCCGACCCCTCCGGACCTATTTTATGGCTAGTGATGCTAACTGCGTTAAATACGATTGTTTTCCGTCGGTACTTGTTATCGGCACGTTTACTTTTCATTTCGATGCATTTTGTTTGCTTTTTATCCGTTAGTTTTCGGTTTCGTTCTCACTTGACAACCATTTATCGGTCGCAAGAGACTGATAAAATTTTACAAGTCAAGTGGAGAAATTTGATAGATGAGAAATTGAACACTTGACATTTACTTGACATTCACTTGTAAATTGGCGACTTGACTTGTAATTGACTTGTACTTGACTTGTACTTGACTTGACAATTTTCAGAGGTGAGAAAGCGAAAATTGATAAAATTTATCAAGTTTGCTTGTTTTGTCAAGTACAAGTCAATTACAAGTGAGGTGAGAAATTGGCCCCTGGTCTGTCCTAAGGAGTTAATGTTGTTTTTCTAACAATTTTAAGTCAGTGTGGCCTATTATACATCGCAAAAGTCCATTTTTTACTAAAAAATGACATAAATTAGCTATTTTTAGCTTGAATTTTTTTCCGCGATTTATGTTTTTTCCGACCCTTAGGAAAAAAACCGGTATTTCCGGAAAAAACGGAGAAAACACACCTCACATCCCTGTTTGAGTCAGTCCTATCAGCAAACGCAGATCTAGCGCAGCCTGCTGTTTGTAACCTTGGATAGCTGTGAAATTCAGTTGCCTAGGGTCATTTCAAAGCTTTAGGGTATCTACTCTCTAGTGTAGCAAAAACGCCTAAATCTTCGAATTCTGCTGTTCTCTTTATCGATTTTTGCTGATCAAATACACATACACAGTATAATTCACATTTGAGTACTGTTTGTGTATGGTATTGTGTATTGAAATTTTCAATGTGTATGTGTATGTGTATACACAAACAACAGTAGTCCGGATTAAAGAGTCAGGCACTAGAATTTGTCCTGATTAACGAAATCCGGATTAACGAATCATTTAATGTGTAAAAATCGCGGTTGGGACCTGAAAAAACGTGTTCGGATTAACGAATCCAGATCTGGATTAACGAGACATATAACATGGGAAAAAATCGGACCTACCCAAATCTTATCTGGAAGGCGAATATCCGGATTAATGAGGAATAATGAATAAATAATGTGAAATGGTGCAAAAAACGATTAAAAATTTCAGTAGCTGAAAGCTATATCAGGAAAGATTTTCAGATAAATTGTAACATACTTATGAATGTTGAAGGTTTTACCGAGTTTACTGAATTGTTTACCGAGTACTTACCGGGTTTTCTTTGAAAAACCCAGTGCACATACTGAATTTAAAAAAATCTGGATTTACTTACTGAATACGTATACCGAGTTTTAGGAATTTGAGCTAGGCACAACACTGGAGGTATCCCTACCCTTGCCAAGGTAGCCAAGGCTTGGCCATTGTTGACGGTAGCAACCAGGGATGGATATTTTTCCTCGGCCCTCGGCCTCGGCCTGTTTTTTTTCAGTTTTTTTCGTTTTTTTCCGGTTTTTTTTCCTAAATCGCAGAAAAAAACTCCAGCCCAAGTTCTGAGTACCCTAGCCTGGTTTTATGATTCTTAACGCCGTCTAGCGCTTTCCTGAGTCTTTTTAGAACTGAAATACCCGTCTTACATGGATATAAATCACGAAACAGGCTTGAAACAGTCTCTCACAGGCCCCATCAATAAACGCTATATGTAAATTTTCTTACAGCAGTTTGCGTTTTTGTTTTAAATTGCCAAATTTGGCATTTTCTGTTGTTTTTCTAACAGTTTTGAGCCAGTCTACTGCCTATTATACATATCAAAAGTCCATTTTTTAACTGAAAAATGACATAAATTAGCTATTTTTGGCTTGAGTTTTTATTCCGCGATTTATGTTTTTTCTGACCCTTACGAAAAAAACCGGTTTTTTTTCGAAAAAAACGGAAAAACACCGGAAAAAACACACCTCACATCCCTGGCACCAACTAAAGATAATTAAGATGGTATTTAGAAATACTTGATTCCATGAATTCATTTAGGCAAATACCTCGAAACGTCGAGCTCATCTAACTACAATGCTGAGGTGTCATTCAAATATTCTCGCCGCACACACTTTCGACAGCTGGGTATGGCAACCATGCGGAATGTGCAGTATCCAAGGGAACTGGACAACCCTCTGGTCACACACGTCATCGTGGGGATAGAGTACGGAGCCAGCGCAGTGTTCAAGTTCAACCAGGAAGTGAGCCAAAGCAGTGAGCGCCAACAAGTTGAAGCAAAGATCTCAGCTGCTGTGGGCAAAGGATTTGGTGAGCTTTTTGATAATAATTGTGAACACAGTGTTTGTTTGTTGAAAACTAAATAGTCGAATCAAGAGAACAAGCATATGCATGAACAACAAACTCATTGGCGAACGAGTAAAAGGCTGATTCTTTACAGGTTTGGTGAGCAAAGACGGCAAAATTGATCTAAACGACAAAGAAAAAGAAGAGTACCAGAAGATTCAGTGCCAATTTCTGGGAGATGTCGCCTTGCCGGTCAACCCCACCACCTTCCTTGCCTCGCTCCAAGCCTACAAGACTCTACCTTCCCTAATAAATGCGACGACTGCCATTCCTCTGGCAGTATATCTGCTCCCAATATCGGAGTTCAATTCCACAGTCAAGCGCCTAGTACACAAGATAAGCCCAGAGCTGCTGAATGATGTTGAGAATCGTATGGCACAGTACGACCAACTTCACAAGAACGTTGGTGACCTTCGCAAGACCAAGACCTACAAGCTTCTTGCACTCTACCGCAGCCAAATAAAAGCCTTCGCCAGTGCAATACAAGTACTGCGAGAGAACTTTAAAACCCAGTTGAGTACCATCCTTCCACAAATCAGGAATGGATCACTCGATGAAGGAAGATTGGCAAACATACTGAATGAAAGTGAGACCGCCTACACAATGAAGATGCAGGAAGATTGGTGCCACAACAAGAAAATGGAAGCTGCTTCATTAGACACCATGCTGGCCGGGGACCCAAGCATCTCAGTCATGAACAATTCCGATTTCAACAGTCTCAAGTTCAACTACAGCATCACTTACATCGTCTCACTGACAGTCAGCCTCTACCAGCCAGAGGACACGTTCACAGCATGTCTAAAGTACCAGTGTGGCAAGAACATAAGCAACGTGTTTGCTTGCAAGAAGCTCAACTGCGAACATGTGCACTACCGCTCTTGGCTGCAAAACAGCACTCTGGTCTACTTGCTGCGCTCTCAGTTCCACAAATACCAACAGCTGGTTCAGCTGAACAGACGACTAGGTATGGGCAAAACGGCCATGGTCATCACCGAGAGTCCAAGGAGTTTGCTTCCCAGCCTGAAGTTAGAAGTGTTCGAGAATGGCAAATTGATATCAGAGATACCACAACTTCCAGCGATACGAGATGTGGTGGTGAAGTTCCAAGCAGACTGCAAAAGTTTCCTGATCAGCTGGAATCTAACTGCAGTGGAGTTCACGAACAAGTGGGTCAATGGCTACATTGTACAGTATAGAGAAGATCCTTCTCAAAATTACACTATTGTGCACGTGACAACTAATGAGTTCACTACACCATTCATGACTGGTGAGTTGGTTGTTGCTTGGTTACTGAATCAGAGAGGACTGACGAGCTGGCTGAGGAATGGACTGGCAGATTCACCAAAAGACTGACTGACTGATGGACCAACTGAGTGAGTGAGTGAGTGAGTGAGTGAGTGAGTGAGTGAGTGAGTGAGTGAGTGAGTGAGTGAGTGAGTGAGTGAGAGAGTGAGTGAGTGAGTGAGTGAGTGAGTGAGTGAGTGAGTGAGTGAGTGAGTGAGTGAGTGAGTGAGTGAGTGAGTGAGTGAGTGAGTGAGTGAGTGAGCGAGCGAGTGAGCAAGTGAGTGAGCAAGCGAGCAAGTGAGTGAGCAAGCGAGCAAGTGAGCGAGCAAGGGAGTGAGCAAGGAAGCAAGCGAGTGTGAGTAGACAGCGGTATGGTACTGCAATGCAGTTTCACGTGTTCACTTTAGAGATCGAATTGGTTATATGGGCTAACTGCACATTTGGAATCTGTGCAGCTCACACAGAATCAGTCAAAGGCTTGGAAATTAAATCTTGCACTCACCCAACAAGGCGTAAGTCATTCTTGCTGACGCATAAGGAAATTCTGAACTTCTGCTTTCAGCACCACTAAACACAAGTGGCATTCTGATAATCGGTGGTCAGGATTCTCAAGCTCAGTCCTCGATGGAAGTATTCATACCTACCCAGCAATCCTCGAACACGCTCTTGAACGTGAACATGGTCCAAGGTCGAACTGGGCATGCCAGTGTAGCCACTAGCGATGGAACGGTGGTCACTATGGCTGGAAATCTTTCCAGATATCTGTCTTCTACAGAAACATACCGACCAGGTGATCCATCAGCGCACAAAGGAGCAGAGATGAAATTAGCAAGGACTGAGGTAGGAGCCGCCATCCTTGACGGCACGATCTATGTCTGTGGGGGTTACAATGGTCAGAATTACTTGAACGAATGCGAGTACTCGAAACAACAATCTACCAAGTGGAACTACCTTGGTCACATGAAGACACCTCGCAAAGGTTTAGCTATGGTTGCCCTGAATGGTCAGATATACGCAATCGGGGGTTATCCCAGTGCACAGCATATAGTAGAGCGGTATAGTCCAGGTAGCAATTCCTGGTCATTGGTCAATACAACAAAAAGTCCTCGTGTCTGGGCTGGAGCTGCAGTGCTGGATGGCTTCATATACGTTTGCGGCGGTGATGATCCCTTGAAGACCTGTGAAAAGTTTGACCCTCATCGCGACACATGGAGTGACATTGGTTCCATGATCTTTCCTCGTGCCCATTTCCAGTTGGTGGCGCTTGATGGAAAGCTCTATGCGATCGGAGGAGGAGATGCCGATGCCCGCACCACTGTTGAGGAATACGACCCAAAGCAGGACAAATGGTCTGTGTTGAACACAAAGTTGGTTGAGAAGAGATATGGCGCCACTGCCGTAGGTGTGTAACCTTTTTGTTAGCGTCACATAAAAAATCGTTTTTGGTGCTTAAAAATTTTTTTACTTGTTAATCAAGGTGGACGTTTGCAACATCTACCAAAATTAGCAAGTGCAATATTCCTGAATATCTGTGCAATAGACTGTAACAAAAACAGGAGTTTTCGATTTTCTAAGTATTGGCCAAGTTTTTACACAGTGTGGTGCATTTTTAAAATTTGAAACTAGGTAAAGAAATACTGGGTAAACGCAGGGATGTGAGGTGTGTTTTTTTCCGGTGTTTTTCCGAAAAAAAACCGGTTTTTTTCCTAAGGGTCGGAAAAAAACATAAATCGTGGAAAAAATTCAAGCTAATAGCTAATTTATGTCATTTTTCTGTTAAAAATGGACTTTTGCGATGTATAATAGGCCATACTGACTCAAAACTGTTAGAAAAACAACAGAAAAGACCAAATTTGGCATGATTAAACAGAAATGCAAACTGCTGTAAGAAAATTTGCATATAGAGTTATTGATGTAACCTGTCAGGCACTGTTTCATGCCTGTTTCGTTATTTATACCTATGTAACACGTGTATTTCTGGTCTGAAAAGACCGAGGAAGGCGCTAGAAAGCGTTAGGAATCATAAAACCAGTCTAGGATACTCAGGACTTGGGCTGGAGTTTTTTCAGCGATTTCGGAAAAAAACGGAAAAAAACTGGAAAAAACAGGCCGAGGTTTTTTTCGGAAAAATATCCATCCCTGGGTAAACGTCAGGAAATCTAAGTATTAGCAGGTAAACCTAAAGTACTATATTAAAATAAAACTATTATTAATAGTGCCATTTTAATAGTATTAAATCTATATTAATATTAAAATAGAGGGCCTACTATTATATTAAATTAATTTAAAAATACAAAGAAGGGCTGAATATTAAAATGTATTTTTAATAGTATTTTAATAGCATTTTAATAGTTTCACTTTGTTTGACAATGAAGGAGTTACCTAGAATACTAGAATTTAAATCAGAATTTTATCTCAGAAAATGATAAAAATTGAAGGTGTCTGACAGCCCTCTGAATCTCGTATCTTGGAAACTGTGGAACTTTTCTCAGTAATAGGCATCAATGACAAAAAGACCTTAATCTACTCAATAACCTATGTAACAGTCTTTTTCTGTCAAAAATGTCTCTATAACTATGCATCAATATTTTCACAGGTCATCTGCGGAAGGGGGACGAGGTTTGTGGGTCTGGCTGGAGCCGGCCGGGGGTTCTGAGGTGAGCCAACATTTTGGGAGGGGGTTGGGCACTAAATAGCGCTCAAAATCCGCAAAAAATAGCAGTTTTTCGGCTAAAATCGTCAAAAATCGCTAATTTGGGCCGAAATACAGCTAAAAAGTGCTGTTTTACGGGCGATTTTGGCAATTCTTGTGTCTGAAATTGCAGAAAATCGCAAAAATTTGCTCAAAAAATTACTTACTTATTTGAAGCCCCCTAGCTCGACTGGAACCCCGCTCCATACATATCTTTTAATTTTTCAGTTTCGTAGCGCTATTTTAAGAGCTACATTTTGGTATAAAATATTCAAGATTTCAGAGGTAGGTTTTTGAGACAATTCACTTTGAATGTACAAAACCTGAAAAAATCGCCAACTTTCAGTGTGCTCGATACTGTTATTTTACTATAGTATAGTAAAACAAAAATTAGTAATACTAGTGGTATTTTACTAGTAGTAAAATAATAGTAAAAAGTAAAATTACGAGCCAATAGTAAAGTAAAAATTAAATTAAATTACCAAACGGGGTCAATAGTAAAATAGAAATTTTACTACTATTTTACTAGTTTTTGTTGAATTTCAGGAAAAATATTGATCAATTTCGCACTAAAAGATGTGTGGATTCACGTTCGTGACTCAAATTTTACATGTTTGTCTCTAAAGTTCTGGAAAACACTGCATCATGATCAAATTCAGAACCCATTTGGCACCAACAATCAGACAGTTATAAGATGTTGGCATCATTGTGCTAAAATTGGACCTTATCACTAGTAAAATCATAGTAAAATAGTAGTAAAATAAGTAAAATTATTAGTAAAACAAAAATTAGTAAAATCGGAGCTGCCTGATAGTAAAACAAAAATTAAAATTAAATCGAAGGGCTGAATTTGTAGTAAATTTAGTAAATAGTAAAATAAAAATCCACTAGTAAAATAACAGTCGAAATGTCGTAAACGATTCCTGGCCGTTAAATCGTAATTAGGACTTAAAAATTGGGGCATTTAGGTAACCTTCCGAGCAGATGAAGAATTTGCAGGCCAAAATTGTTTTCGATGAAAATGTTTTTCGCCCTCCTCTGGAGCCCCCTAGCTTGACTGGAACCCCCTCTATACATATTTTTTATTCTAGAATTTCGTAGCGCTATTCAAGAGGTACATTTGGTGTAAAATATTCAAGATTTGAGAGGTGGGTTTTTGAGAAAATTGACTTTGAACGAACAAAACCGGCAAAAAATATGGACAAAAAATCTGGTTTTTGTACATTCAAAGTCAATTTTCTCAAAAACCTACCTCTCAAATTTTGAATATTTTACATCAAGATGTAGCTCTTATAGTAGCTCTAATAGCGCTACAAAATTATAAAACAAAAAATTTGTATAGAGGGGGTTCCAGTCGAGCTAGGGGCTTCAAATGAGGGCGAAAATTTTTTTTTTCATCGTAAACATATTGTATGGATAAAATCTAGTGCCGATGCTTTTCAGCCGCACCTGTGATGCTGCCTTGCTTCAAGGGCGTCGACCTTGTGTGGGCGATGGACAGCTCGAAATCGTTCAGTGCCAACTTCGATGACGCCAAGAAATACATAGAGAATGTGGTCAAACATATGGACGTCGGATCTGGTGAAGGGGTCAGTTACTACCGTCAGTAAGCTGTAAGCTAACGCAACAGGCTGAACCATTTTAGCAGTCGAAGATCGGTCTCTTCAATGCAAGTGACACTGACAACAACTTGCTGTCGTTGGATGCCTGCGCAGACAAAGGCAACAAATGCGTCGCTGACTTCATCAACGACTATGACTTCAATGCCAAGGACGCAACGTTCAAACTGGCTAAGGTCAGTCATGGCTGCCTTTTTCTTTCACTGCATGCTTAGGCTTTAGTTTCAATACATGTACCGCCTCCTGAATGGGGTAAGGGTTTCAAGTTGGGAAAATATACTGTCTCGGTGGTAGGGGTGAGGTACTGTTGTTTAATATCAAAAATTCCGTTTGCGTATGCGTATGCGTATACGCATTCAAAAATAAATGCTAGTCGAATTTTATGCCTGAAAGTACTGTTTCCAATGTTAAAATTAAGTATATACAGTATACATTTGTAGATAAAAAATGTCCCATCGCTTTTTCGGCCTTCACTCAAATGTTTCGTTTTCAGTCACTTCTTTACCGATTTGGCTCAAATTTTCAGCAAAAATTAACAACATGGTTCGCTAAATATTCTGAAAGTGTGGAGCCAAAATTCCGACTCATACTGGTTTTATGACCCGAAAACTAGGAATGAGGGTGGTCCACGCAAATTTATTTTTTTTCGGTAATACAAGGAGTACAGGCCTGAAACTCGCAGGAATGATTGGTGTTGCCATTGGGCACAACATACTAAGCGGGCAGCCATGTCGCTCAAAGGACACTAAAATGGGGGAATTTCCAAAACATGAGTGAAAATCCCATAGTTAAGAAATCAGCACCTGAAAGCACTGCATCTGTTGTTAATCAACACAGATTGTAGCAGGAAGTTCGACAAATAAAAGAACCTGATATTTAAACTCTGTTCCTCACCATAGAAACCATCCCTGCAGCGTTTTTTGAAAATTGAAAATCTTTAGAATCGTCATTTTGCCGGCTTTACGAAGAAAAGTCATATTTCGTCATGTTTTTGATATTCCCCCATTTTAGTGCCCTTTGAGCTACAGGGCTGCCCGCTTAGTATGTTATGCCCAATAGCAACACCAATCATTCCTGCAAGTTTCAGGCCTGTACTCCTTGTATTACCGAAAAAAAATAAATTTGCGTGGACCACCCTCATTCCTAGTTTTCGGGTCATAAAACCAGTATGAGTCGGAATTTTGGCACCACACTTTCAGAATATTTAGCCAACTATGTTGTTAATTTTTGCTGAAAATTTGAGCCAAATCGGTAAAGAAATGACTGAGAACGAAACGTTTGAGTGAAGGCCGAAAAAGCGATGGGACATTTTTTTATCTATACTGTATATTCAATTTTTTAGAAAAGACAGAAAATCACTGAATATGTGGGTTATTAGCTTGTTTTTCGTAGTTAAATAGAAAATAGCTTTGTTTTTTACAAGTGACATTGCCAAAACACACATAAAACTGCTATTTTCAAGGCTCCCAGCCTCTAAACAGTATAGTAAATACGCATACGCAAAAATACTCAAATGCGATAAAAAATGCGTATGCGTATTGCGTATCCAGATGTAAATGCGTATGGGTATGCGTATGCTTATACGCATTCTGACAAAAATGCGTATTTTTGCGTATTGCATATGCGTATTGCGTATACGCAAACAACAATGAGGAGGTGTTGGCTTTTCTAGCTAGGGGTAACCCCTTCTATGGTTTATTTGCCCAAAGTGCAATGGAAACATAGATCTTCAGGCAATCGATTTCGCCCGTACCGACATGTTCAAAGGCGCGAGGGATACGGTTCCCCACGTTCTCGCCTTTGTGACAGACTGCTGGACTCCGGACGCTCATGTCCCCGGAAAGATCGAGAATGCTCGTAAAGCTGCTGAAGCAGTCGGCATCGAAATCTTCCTCTTCCACATCGGAGGCGGTAAGCGCTTTTGATTTTGTTTTCCTATTCTATCTACTAGAGTTGTTTTCTTCAGACTACGACAAAGTGTGCGCGGCCGATTTGGTGGGAAAAAAGGAGGAATACGAGCGAGTGTACGACTTAAAAGATTTCAACGACCCAACCTTGTTCAATCGGTGCCACACTATCTAGCTATCACTACTACAATCAGAGGAATTATTGAGCTGGTTGAGAAACGAATTATTGCATTCGCTTAATACACACAGTCAAAAAAGTCACTTCGTACTTTGAAGGGGCAAAGCTGGCTAACAACTCTGTTATTTTATTAATTTTTATTCGTTTCTTCACTTTGGTCGGCGGCAGCAGTGTAGAGTAGGAGAGAGAAAGGAGTGGTTAGGTAATAGGAGCAGCTAAGCTTCATTGCATTCCTAATGTAATATGTCGCCTTCCTAAAATACCTATTCTGCTTGTTCTTTCGCATTTTTATGTTCGCTATCTTCGTTGTTTAATATTTTTCCTCCGAAAAAACAATGGCGGAAAATAGCGCGGCTGTTCTAAATTTCACGAAAACCGGCCCCCAGCCAGTTTGATACGGTAGCTCATGTTCTGTTAATTTGAAATGGATTTGGATTCAAACGGTGTTGTTTTCAGAGATTACAAGCGTAAGTAGAATACGCTTTACTCGAAAAGTTGCATAAAACCCCCAATTTTTAAGTCACAACCAACGGTTGTCAGTCAGAAAGAAATTCAAGTTGGAAATTTTCGTCGCATAGTTAAGCAAGCCGATTTTCGCGGGATTACGTATATCTCGAGCGTGGAGCGTCGAATTGGGAATTCCTCTCCAGCAGTTGAATAACTCATCAAGTAGTATTAGTGTGCCAACTACAGCCTTCTAGGCCAAACTTATAATTTTGGGTCCGAACACCAAGACTCGATCGATTCAGACTTTTTAAGACTTAAATAACTTTTTGTCAATTTACATCGTTCCTGTGGCAAAGAAACGCCCGATAGAGTGGACACTAAGGGTTTTCATGGTTAGGGAATCCATTGCTGACAACTATAATCACTGTATTTTGTAGTCCTGACACGAAAAATGCTATTTTGCGTTATGTGTTTCTGTTGCAATGAAACGCTTGATAGAGAAGGCAATAAACGTTTTCAGGGTTTAGGAATCTTTTTCTGAAATAGCCATCCTTGCTGGATTCTGTATTTTGAGGTCCCATAATGAAAATTGTTGTTTTTTTCGCGATTTGGGTGTTGCTGTTGCAAGGAAACTATACTCGAGCTCAATGAATAAACGTTCAGTTTTTGAAACGATGTGGCTTGCATGCGAACCACATAACGCAGGCAGCTCTGTATAAATTATGTAAACGCGGCAGCATGGGATGTCTCTTGTACAGGGTGACTCTTCTATTAATAGTACAGGGTGCGCCAAACATTTTTACTGTAGAAACCGTAAATCTCAACCGATTTGAATGGCTACACGTCTCTTCCTCGCGGACAGTTCCTGGCAAACTTTTCCCGGCGCGACTTTTACTAGCTACGTCTTTTCCTCGCGCGACTTTTCCTCGTAGGAATAAATATGACGAGCGTACAGTATAAGTATGTTCTTATACTTATCAAGCCTAAGCACAGGTCAGTTGGCCGGCCGGCGACAATCGGTTAGCCGGTTGTAAATTATCTTTGACAGCAATCAACACGTGACCGGACCCGTGCTCACAGTCTTCTTTTATCTCTCTGTTTGCTGATCGCGCGTATTTTGCCGAAAACTACATGTACAAAAGATAATAGAGTAGAGAGAAGTTTGATAATATAGTAGGTGGACCCAATTTGGGTCGGTCTCCAGAAAATCGTCCAAAACCGTTCAGAATAGGTAAAAATCGATAGAAATGGCAATGATGCCAAGATTTAGTGAACAATTGATGCTAATCGAAATAGTCGCTAAATTTGATCATGGTACGAAGTTCTGCAGAACTTTGAAGACAAAGATTGTGTGAAATTTGACTGGCAAAAGTAGATCCACACATGTTCTATTGCAAAATTGATCAAGATAGTGGCTGAAATTCACCAAAAACTAGTAAAATAGTAGTAAAATTCGGTAGGGAGAGTAATTTGTGAAAAGTTAGAGCTCTAAAAACGCATTTAGAAGGCATTCTCAGCATAAAATACAAAGATATTCGACCAGTAGGTAATAATCTTACAGGCAACAGGGAGGCTGGGGGTCTGCTCTCCACCAGACATAAACTGTACCACACGTGGCAGGGGGTTTCGATGGCATACCCTAGCTAGAAAGGTAACCCCCGAGGCGATTTATCTAGGTACCTGTCCACAAAATACAACTACTGTAAATTGTTGTATTTAGGAGCAAAGTATCGCTTTTTCACGATTTCCTGCTGAAAATTGCGCTTCTTGCGATTTTTGAGTCTGTGTGTTTGTAGTAACCAAGACCCTCCCCCATAAATTGGGCTCAGATGCCACAGACTCCGATAACCCCACCCCTAGCTACCATCCATGCATCCGATGGATACGCTACTGATAAATAAACTGTAAAGGGGCCGTCCATAAACTATGACGTTCAGAGAGGGGGGGTGGGGGTACCCGGAAAAACGTCGCAGAACGTCGGAGGGGGGGGGGGGGGGGTTGAGGCAAAACGTTGACGTATTTTTTACCTTTTTTGGTAAGGTTTGATGACTGCAGAATAAGCAAGAATGCAGAAAAAGTCAAACGGTTTTGACACATTTTTGTAGTTGTACAACATATTTTGTTAGCGTGATTTGTACTGGGTGTACAAAAACAACAACCCAGCAGACTTTTTACTGTAGCAACCGTAAATCTCAACCGATTTGAATCAATCTTTTTTTGAATGAAAAACAAATAAATTCTTGATTGGTGGAATTTTCGTTAAGATGCTCTGCTTGGTTCTCGAGATATTTGCCCTCAAATTTGAAACACTGGTTTTGGCAATGAACAAGAGTGATTAAAACAACCCAACAGATGTTTTACTATAGCAACCGCAAATCTCAACCGATTTGAATGACTCTTTTTAAACTGAAAGTAAAATGAATTCCTGAAAGATCGGTGAAACGAACTGGTAAATACGTACGTACATTCTATGCGCACATGCACAATTTTTCTATTACTCATTTGTGATTACGCATTCAGAAAAGCAGCTTCAGAATTTGAACGAAAATTCGAAAATTTTATTTCGGGGGGGGGGGGGGTTTATTCCAAACGTCGTAGTTTTTATGGGGGGTGATGATGAAAACGTCATTAAACGTCGGAGGGGGGGTGGGGGTGCAAAATTTTGAATTTTTGAACGTCGTAGTTTATGGACGGCCCCAAACTGGCGAAGGACGTTATTTCAAAAACCGCATATTTTCGATAGTACAGTATCATTGTGAGATGATAAGAAGTTTAGTAAATGATTTGTTTTGCAGAAAGCCGTTCTAGCAGAAATTTATCAGTTACAGACAGTGTTAAACCAGCTAAATTTAGAAGGGCTTAGTTTGGTACTGACTAGCATCGCTACCAAGTCGGATTATCAAAATTTACCAGAGTGAATTCACAAATGAAACTGTTGTACATTCTGTTTTCGTTGGCGCTACTGACTTCGGTGACCGTCTGCCAACTGCTTAAGAGCAATATTCGACTTGCAGGTATGCATTCGTTTTCCCAGCTGAATAAAAAGAAATTCCTCAACAGGAATAAAGGGGACCTCAAAGACCTCCTTCACTCGCCGGGTTCTTCTAGGTCTATGCTACCCCTATATTTTTTTGGAATTTGATGTCTGTTACATAATCCAGCTGGGAGCCTTCCACTGGTCACTGGATTAGTATAACCATATGAATGTTTTCCAGCTTTGGGACGGCCATTCACTTTGGGCACTTTGTATGATCTGCGCAGTGACTCCATACTGGCAATATCGCTATGGGACGAGAGCGAAATCGACAAGAACTCCCTCAGCAAGCCCATGCCTTCCACCGAATCACAGATGGTGGTTGGATCAGCGTTCTCAGCCAAAGCCTACGCCTTTGATATGAGTTTTAGGGAAAAAGTCAGCTACTCTGGAAACAAGTACCGGCCATCTGGTGCAGGTGAGTTGTAGTTATCAGAGAACCGTCAAACATGTTTCGCGGCACGGTTGGTGAAGGCCATGAACCTGGTATGCGCGTGCGCTTGGCCGTTGGCCCAGTCTATGCGCGTTCAGGCACTCGATAGGTCAAGTTCTCCTTCTTTCACTGCCCAACTACTAGTTTCTGCATGCTTGTATACGAACGAATCACTGTCGTGAACACTCACGAGCTACAAGCCTACGGTGGGGTGGCCAAGACTTTAAACTAGGTAGGGTGGTGATTGGTCGGCGCGCAGTTGAGTGGGCGTGGCCTGTTTGTTTATTGTCGGCGCGTGTTTCTAGAATATTCTATGTACAAAGTATAGGCGCGCCTTTATTGATTCCATGCATTGTATATATAGGCCGGTATGATGTGATATGACGTCATATTCTAGAACCTTCTAGAATGTTCTATTGTACTATATAAGTAGCGCGCCGGCCAGTGTAGGAACTGAGTTACGGAGTTAGTTATGAAGAAATTTGTTTATTGTTGAATCAGAAAGAGAATAAAAGTGCTCTGCTCTCTCTATTGAGCAACACTACCCCGATTACTTTTGGAGTCAGATAAAACAGTCAGCCCCCCCTAAAGACTTTTGTGGTCCGCAACCGCCACAAAACTGGTGAGCCCGACGTGATCTGCGGCCGGCTGACGTGATCAATTTGTGGCTGGATTGGCTAAAAAAGAGACTCTCTGGACGGGTGCTGCCCTGGACCTTGGTCAGAAAGAAGAACAAGGACTGTGGCCAAAACGACCGACCAACCACCCATGAAGAGAACAATTGGTGGACTAAAATTGGACTGCAAATGGAAGAAGAGAGAACTGGAGCGGGCCCTGGACTTGGCAGGTAAGCTCATTGACTTGAAAGCCCCTGTCTCTGAGCTAAGGGGGATAGGGGACCAAATAGACTCCCTCCGTCAAAGCTATGGTGAGGCCTTCGACAAGTGGACTGAGGCTTTGGAAGCCAAAGATGCGGCCAGAGCTAAAGAAGAAAAAGAAGAGGAAGGACTCTCACTGGCAATAGAGGCAGCCTATGAAGAAAGAGAGCAGTTGGAGGATGTCTACAGACAAGCCTGGTATAAACTAAAGATGGAGATTGCCTGCCGGCCCAAGCAGCCTGAAACTCCAGTCAAAGCAGTTGCGGTGTCCCAACCAGCTAAGGCCACAGCTCCCAGACCTGTTCCTACTTCTGCTGACAATGATCCATGGCTTCTACTGCTGGAGAAACTGAACGAACAACAGGAGAAGCAGGCTCAACAGCATGCTGAATGGATGCAAAGACAAGAGAAACGGGCCCAAGAAGAGGCTGAAAGTACTGTTATTTTACTATAGTATAGTAAAACAAAAATTAGTAATACTAGTGGTATTTTACTAGTAGTAAAATAATAGTAAAAAGTAAAATTAAGAGCCAATAGTAAAGTAAAAATTAAATTAAATTAAGAGAGACTGTCAATAGTAAAATTTTCATTTTACTAGTATTTTACTAGTTTTTGGTTAATTCCAACCAAATTCTTGATCAATTTTGCAATAAAAGATCTGTGGGCGCAATTTTGTCTGTCGAATTTCACACAGTTTTGTCTCTAAAGTTCTTGAGATCCTCATATCATGATCAAATTTAGCAACTATTTAGCACCAACATTAATTATTCATGACATCTTGGCATCATTGGCCCATAATTGCCCCTAATAACTAGTAAAATCGTAGTAAAATGGTAGTAAAATTAGTAGAATTATTAGTAAAACAAAAATTAGTAAAATCGGAGCTGCTCGGTAGTAAAACAAAAATAAAAATTAAATTGAAGAGCTGAATTTGTAGTAAATTTAGTAAATAGTAAAATAAAAATCCACTAGTAAAATAACAGTAGCTGAAAGGCACACTGAGTGGATGGAAAGACAAAAGAAACGGACCAAAGAAGAGGCTGAAAGGCATGCTGAATGGAAGAAAAAGCTGGATCAACAGCACGCTGAATGGACAGCCCAGATGCAGAAGTCCTATTGGAGCAAGCAAGAAAAAGCTGATGGTCCACTGGATGCCACTGAAGAAAGCAAGGCCATGAACCTGGTCAAAGAAGAAGTAAAGCAGGAGGACATAGAAGAGAGGAAAAAGACTTTGGATGAGTTGCCGATGAAGGGAGAAATAAAGAGGGAAGTCAATGGACGTCCAGAAGTGGAGATGAAGAGCAAAGTTCCTTCTCTCCAACAAGAGGCTCCTGGAATGGCTACTCCCAAGGTTGAAGTGGTCTGCAGAGCTGCTGCTCCCAGACAAAAGAAGAAGCCCTGCACGTTGGACACAGATGTTCACTGTGGGAAAGAGTCCTTCCTGCAAGAATTAGCTCCCCTGCCTGGTGTCACCAAGCAAGGAAAAATGGAGATCGACCTGGCTGATGGCAACAACTACAGTCATCTTGACAAGGATGAAAAGATTCAGCTGGCATCAAAGCCGAAACTGCCCCTGCTCCACTCAGAACTTGGATGGATCCAGTCTGGACACGATGCTTCTCTCAAGAAAACTCCAGTCAACAAAGCCAGCCAGCTCGGAATACCTGTCAGAAACAACCCAGTAATGGAGTCAACATTGGAGTCTCTGACTCAGAAGAAAGTCAAGAAGACATCTGGCAGGACAGCTAGAATCCAAGAAGAGGATCTGAAGAAAATGGAAGACCAGATCAGAATCTGGACAAAATGGAAAGAATTCAAGATGGACCAGATGGAAGAAAGACTGGAGTCCCCTGACCCAGAAATGGGAGCTGCGGCCCCCAACCAGGACAACTTGAGGACAAGATGGCAGGAAGGAGGAGTCAAGGCAATCAGCTCAAAAGCAATGAAACTACTACCTTCAGTAGAAGAGAGGTTCAGTCAAGAAGATGAGCCTCCCTTCCACAGGCCTCGGCCTACTGTTATTTAAATATATTAATATTAAAATGAAACTATTATTAATAGTGCCATTTTAATAGTATTAAATCTATATTAATATTAAAATAGAAGGCCTACTATTATATTAAATTAAATTAAAAATACACAGAGGGGCTGAATATTAAAATTTATTTTTAATAGTATTTTAATAGCATTTTAATAGTTAAACCTTGTTTGAATCAAGGAACAACGAAGGAATTACCTACAATACTATTTTTAAATAATAATTTTCACTGACAAAATGATGAAAATTGAAGATTTCAGATTGCCCTCTGAATCTCGAATGTGTTTTGACATGGAAATAGTGGAACTTTTCTCACTAATAGGCATCAATGATAAAAGGACCTAAATCTAGTCAATAACCTACACTGTATGTAAGTCTTACACTGTCTTACCTACACTGTATGTCTTTCCTTTCCAAAGTTTCTCTTTAACTATGCATCAATAATTTTTTTATGGCTAGCTTGTGTTCGAATGCAATTTAGAACCAAGTTCAGTTCAGACCAAGTCATTTTAAAAAGAATGGTTATAAACATACATGTAACAGGTCATCCGCCATAGAGGGAAGGCCGAAGGAGGGGGTTGGGGGTCTGAGCCCAAAATTTTGGAGGGGCTTGGGCACTAAAAAATGCTTAAAAATCGTCAAAAATCGCTAATTTGGCCTGAAACACAGCTAAAAAGTGTCGTTTTACAGGCGATTTTTGGCAATTTTTGTGTATGAAATTGTAAAAGAATTGCAAAAATTTGCTCAAAAAATTACTTGCCAGTAAAATCGTATGGGGGCCGGGAAAATTGTCTCGGGAGCATCCCTGACCCTCCAGACCCCTGTTACATGTATGGTTATAAATTTTCACAGAAAAATGTTTCCACAGAAAAAGTTGCATCTCTGATTAAATTTTCAACTAACACTAGCAACTTCAAGCAAAAGATGTTGCTTTGCCAGTTCGCTGACGTGTGACAAAAACTTTTCGACTGCATTTTAGAATCTACTATTAAAATGCTATTAAAATACTATTAAAATTGTTATTTAATAGCATTGATATTAAATCTAAATTAAAATTAACAGGGGACTATTATATTAATATTAAATTAAAATTAAAATCGGCTAGTTCTATTATATTAATATTAAATTAAAATAAAATTTCACTATTAAAATTACAGTACCTCGGCCCCCGCCTCTTCCCCCTAACCCTGCCATAGTCCCAGGGCCACTAATGCTCCTCAGACCCGGCTCCATCAGCACCACCCAAATTCAGTCAAGGACCTCAGCTCATGGAGTGATTGCCCCATCGCCGCCCGGGGAGTGTCGTGAACACTCACGAGCTACAAGCCTACGGTGGGGTGGCCAAGACTTTAAACTAGGTAGGGTGGTGATTGGTCGGCGCGCAGTTGAGTGGGCGTGGCCTGTTTGTTTATTGTCGGCGCGTGTTTCTAGAATATTCTATGTACAAAGTATAGGCGCGCCTTTATTGATTCCATGCATTGTATATATAGGCCGGTATGATGTGATATGACGTCATATTCTAGAACCTTCTAGAATGTTCTATTGTACTATATAATATAAGTAGCGCGCCGGCCAGTGTAGGAACTGAGTTACGGAGTTAGTTATGAAGAAATTTGTTTATTGTTGAATCAGAAAGAGAATAAAAGTGCTCTGCTCTCTCTATTGAGCAACACTACCCCGATTACTTTTGGAGTCAGATAAAACAGTCAGCCCCCTAAAGACTTTTGTGGTCCGCAACCGCCACAATCACTCCGGACAGCCTCCAATCATCCTTCTCCAAGCATGCTTTCCGCGTTGTGCCTTTCAGGTGCAACGGCAGATCCAGTCGGTTTCCATTTACCTACTTGTTCTCAGAAACTTTCGGTAGCCTGCTGGTCAGACTTGATGCCAACAACCATCTCTTTGTGACAGCAAGTTGTCCATCGAGTGGATGAACTTGCATAGGTTGAACCAGTGGCTTTGTGGCTTTAACCACTGCACGCACTATGCCTGCTCATGTGCATTGGGCCGTGGGGTGGAAAACAATGCACTTGTTGATTTGGAATCTTTACCGTTTAGCCGAATTCCTCACAGAATCGAGCTCGGCCAACTACAGTTCTAACTACAATGCCGAGGTGGGGTTCAAGTACCACCGCCGAACCCACTACCGCGAATTAACCATGTCAACCATTAAAAATGTGCAGTACCCAAGTGAACTCGACAACCCTTTGGTCACACACGTTGTAGCAGCAATAGAGTATGGAGCCAACGCTGTCTTCAAGTTCAACAAGGAAGTGGGCGCAATCGGTGATCGTGAATTTGTTGAGAAGGAGATCTCAAATACAATTAACTATGCATTTGGTGAGCATTTTAGAGTTGCGACACGGTGGCAAAAGCGTCTGCAATGTGGATACGAAACCAGTCGAATCCAAGACTACAAATTAGCTAAGATTACAAATGATTTTGGCTGACTAGAAATTGACTACAAACCACAGATTTTCTACTGTACTTTTTCAGAATTTGCGAATTTGTAGTTAATTTTCATGGAAACGTCCTGATTTTTAATTCCATTTTATATAAATTGCGGCCCTAATCGGTACTTTTAGCTGCCTTGACCTTTCAAAAGTTCGCCAAACCGTTGAAAGCATACCAAGAAGGAAGCTATTTTTATGTATAGTGTTAGAAAGATCGTTTTTCCACTTTTCCCAGTTCTTGCCGCAAAAAATTTTTAAAGAAAGGTGACCACATAGTTGACCTTTACATTCGTTCCTTCGCGCTTTTTGCCTTAGTTTTTATAAAATTTGTCTCATTGCATTATGAGAAAAATGTGAAAATTCAGCATTGGAATTCTTATCCAATTATACTGAAACCCTAATTTCGGTTACTGAAACCCTAAATAGGGTTCCGGAACCCTAATTTGGGTTACTGAAACCCTAAATAGGGTTCCGGAACCCTAATTTGGGTTTCTGGAGGGCCGAAATAGGGTTCCGGAACCCTAATTTGAGTTACTGAAACCCTAAATAGGGTTCTAGAACCCTAATTTGGGTTTCTGGAGGCCCAAAATAGGGTTCTGGAACCCTAATTTGGGTTTAAAAATCTCTAAAGAAGGTTCCAGAAATGCATTTTAACTGTATTATGTCGAATAAAATGGGTTTTTTGCACGTTTTAAAGCAAAATTAGCTTTTTTTTGCACATTTTAAATTAAAAATAAGGTTTTTTCCACGTTTTACAGCAAAAATAGGGTTTTAAACGGAATTTTTGCACTTCAGACAGGGTTTTTACCCCATTTTTAGTCCTCAAAACCCTGTTTTGAGCCCAAAAAAGTCGCTGAAACCCACTTTGGGCATAGCCCTGAAACCCTATTTTGGATCAGAAAAATTCTCCCCCAGGCGAAAATAAACCCAGCTACATGTATGTATTATTATAGAAAAAGTTTGTTCCACAAAATTTAAATGTTCCCGTTGTCGAAAAAAACCCTTTTTTGAAAAGCTACAAAAGCAAAGAAATAAATAAAACAAATATACAAAAAACAACCAACAAATGACAACGGCGCGCCGCTTTTTTTAGATATACAGTAGATTATGAACAAATAAATTTAACAATTAGACACAATATAACCAAATTTCAACTTCTTAAATACCATTATAGCGTTCTATAACAGTGCGTTTCTACACAAACTTTCCATTAACTTTTATTTTGAAAATACCTCATACAATTACTATAGGTTTTCGCTAGTGCGCGGGGATAGTGTCCCACAATTGCCACTTTTTAGCGATTAAGATGCGTTGCTTAGTTCCTGAGATAATTGCTTTCAAAATCAAAACAGAGATTTTGGCAGTGCACAACAGAGATTAAAACAACCCAGCAGATTTTTTACTGTAGCAGCCGCAAATCTCAACCGATTTCAGTGAGTCCTATTTTATATGAAAGATAAATTAATTCTTGAAAGTTTGGTGAAGCTTTTATTAAGATATGATGCTTGGTTCCTGAGATATTTGCACTCAAAGTCAAAACAGATTTGGGCTAACGTAACGAGGTTTTTCTGGTGCCACACATGCTTGGTTACTTCATTTGTAAAAGTCTTGTTGCCCCTCAGCAGTAGGAATCCGTTTTGTTGTGAGGTGCAACGGAATCGCTCTTGTTCACTGCCAAAATCTCTGTTTTGAGTTTGAAGGAAAATATCTCAGGAACTAAGTATCGTATCTTGATAGGGCCTTCACCAGTCTTTCAAGAATTTATTTATCTTTCATTTAAAGCAGGATTCATTCAAATCGGTTGAAATTTGCGGTTGCTACAGCAAAAACTCTGCTGGGTTGTATTTTTTGACACACCCTGTACATATGCATACCTATTACATATTGGAGAGCAAAGTCTCTACTGATTAGTATTGCAAAGAATACAACACATACACACACACTTTTGACTGAATGACGCATAACAACTGCACAGAGAAGATACACACAACACTCACACAAATAAATAAAATTTAACCACACTTTCTATAAACTAATTTCCATAAACCAAATTCAAATCTATTAAAAACTATAACAAAATCTGGTAAACATATGAAAATTTGACTTAAACAGTTATTTTACAAATATCCTGTTTCTAATACAACAAAAAAGCGGCGCGCCGTTGTCATTTGTTGGTTGTTTTTTGTATATTTGTTTTATTTATTTCTTTGCTTTTGTAGCTTTTCAAAAAAGGGTTTTTTTCGACAACGGGAACATTTAAATTTTGTGGAACAAACTTTTTCTA
>JASANB010004377.1:0-69267 GCA_030248155.1 Sabatieria punctata | reverse complement strand
ATCTCGGTTGGCAATGACAATTAAGTGCCCCCAAGTTTACCAATGGTAGCTCGCTTGATGGCTGACCGCACTAGTAAGAAACGGCAGCAACAGGAGCCCACACCACTCCTGCGTACTGTACGGAAGCGCAAGTATGACCTTTACGCAAGTCGAGATCAAGGAAAGCCAGCGACCGAAAAAGTCAAGCAGCGCGGACCGTACGACACAGCACGACACAAGTCATCTAAGGAAAGTGACTCTGTGTTCTTCAACTGAGGCAGAGCCTACAATATAACAATTGCAGTTACCGTGCTTTAAAACTAACCGGCGACCGCTTTTTTTCTGTGTTGTTGGGCACTGACGACGCGCCGCCCATTTCATCGTGTGGTTTTATATTTTTGATACAGCAACCTGTGTTTTGGCTGCAGAGGTCTAGAAAATGGGCGGAACCAACGTAGTCAGGAATGTATTACGAGGTTTGAACCTGTTTTATTGCTGTCGTTGTTGTTTAGAAGTTCTATCTATACCTACTAGTTGGTTTGATAAACAAAGAAAGTCAGTTACAGTTTCAGATTACTGTAGCCGTCGAAGCGTGTCAATCTCATCCTGCCGGTTTTCACATTATCGTTGCTCTTCGGATGACCCGGTTAAATCTATAAGTAACCCTTTCGAAATCAACCTTCTTCCATACATGGCAATCAGCATGAATAGAAGGGAATCAGTTTTCAGGGAGGGGAGAGTAACGGACGTTGGCGGCCACACCTGCAGTTTACCTACCTAAATCGTTCAGTCACCAAGCACCGTTACCTTGGTCTGCAAACTTTTCCTCAGCATCAATCGACAACCAAAACAGTAAATATAACAGTCAGGCACTAAACGCTGTTTGTGGTACCCCACGTTCGGCGTCTGTGGTGGTACCATGGCACCATATATGGTACCCCTACCTTCGCATTGGTACCGGTACCATATATGATACGACTCGTTCAGATTTCGTACCATATATGGTACCGGCACCCATGGCCATGGGTAGGGGTACCATATGGTGTCGGTACCATACATGGTACCACCACGGTCGCAGAGGGTACGGTAGATACAGTAACCCATAGTTACCGTTTTTATAGTCGATTGATGCTCAGGAAACGTTTGCACACTAAGGATACGGTGCTTGATCGCTGTACGATTTTAAGTAGTTAAACTTCAGGGATGCCGTTTTGTTTGGTTTGAGTGTCTGCTAATGGCCGATTAAGGGTTGATGAGCCCCCTAAAATCAGCTCGGCCGTTCTCTAAAAGGACAAATATGATTTCGAAAGGGCTATTTTTAGCAAAAAAGTCATACTATAATCAATGAAACTCTATTTTCAGTCGGCTTTCAACATACGAAATGAAGGGCAATTCTATACTGTTGGAAAAGAGTCGATCGACCATTTGAATTTGACCAAAAATTTGCCCAAATTCTACAGAAGACAGGTATCACTTTTTGTTTGACCTGTACCAGATATGGGCAAAAAGAGCTAAGGAGAGTTGCCCCTCAGATTCTGATCCAGACCCAAAAAATGAGTGAAAATGCGTTTTTAGCGCGTTTTATTCAGTGGCGTATCCAGGATTTTGGAAAGGGGGGTGTAAAATTTTGAAAGTGCCTGGTTGGCCAGTGTTGCCAGGTTGGGGGACTTTCCCCCAAAATCGGGGGAATTTTTTTGCGTTTGGGGGAGAAATTTCGTTTGGGGGAGTGGGGGAATTGTTTGGGGGATTTTTGCAAAATCTGGGGGAATTTTGTGGTCAGTAATTTTCTAGTATTTTTAAGCTTTTTGCCAGTATTAGTGCCAATTTCGACCATTGTATCTGCATATTTTTACTATTCGATGCTATTATTTTTGCTGTAACATGTTTTGAGTACCGTTTTTTATCTATCGAACCTTATTAGCGACTGAAAATCCAAACAGGATAGCTTTTAGGCCTAAGTATGGATCGTTCTCATTCTCACATGCTTAAGATATAGGTACCGATAAAACACATAGGCAGGTATGGAACATACATGTAACAGCTCCGGGCCGACCTGGGGGGAGGGGGGTAGGGGGGGGTTTTTACTCAGGTGGGGGGTCTCTGTGGGGTTTCGCCCAGGTGGGGGGTCCCAAATTTCAAAAAGCTCGAAAACGCCTAGAAATGCGTTTTTAGCACGTTTTTCTCAGTAAGGACGCTAAAAATCGCTATTTTAAGCTGCCAAATAGCGTTTTAAAGCTAAAAACAAGCAAAAAATGACAAAAAGAGCTTCCAAAAACACCGATTTTTCTTAAATATCAGCAGTGGAAACGCCAAATTCGGTTTCCAAAGGCTTTTCAAGTCAATTTTAGGCTAAAAATTAGTGATTTCTGACCCAGTTTGTTAATACTGGAGCCACTACTAGTACTTGTATTTTTTGGTTGGGGGGAGGGGTCCCTTAACCTGTCTCGGGGGGGGGGGGGGGGGGGGGGGCGTTTGGCCTGCCCTGCGGGGGGGGTAACCCCCCCCCCCCCAAACCCCCCTAGTACATGTATGGTATGGAACATCGTGTTTTTCTCTGTTGTGATACAATAGGCTAAATTTTCTTATGTACATGGAGGAATGTTTCCGGCGTTTTAGCTGGCAAACTGTAGATAAACTTTTAAAACTCAAATCAAGCATTGTTCTGACTATAAGTTTTGATTTGTATTAGAATTTCCTTAAATAAAAATTCAGACGAAAGTGGCATTTTTGAAAAAAAGAATTATATTTTACTTTGAAAAACATTTTTCATACAATAATTAAAAATTTCTCAAATTTCAAAATTTCATTAACCCAAACGTTTTTTGCTTGAAATTTTTCTGAATAAATCAGACTTGTGGTTTATGAACTGACATTTTGAGTTTTTAAAAAGTTTAATTATTATGGATCAAGTTCATTTGTGCCATTTTTTACACAAGCAAGCCCTTCTTCTACGTTTTAACGATGTTATGTAATCCAATTAAAGGAAAACAGCCATAAATGGCCTCTGCAGAGCATAATTTTGTTGCATTTTTCAATTTTTATTTGGGGGAATTTTTGGGGGATTTTTGTATTTTTGGGGGAATTTTGGGGGATTTTTTTCTGAATTTTGGGGGAATTCTAGCCCTCAGACCTGGCAACACTGGTTGGGCCGCTGCCCTGGTTGGGTAAGAAAAATTAGCATTAGCAAAATTAGCCTTCAAAAACACGTTTAAAACGCATTCCGAGCCTAAAATTAACAGAAATTACAAGTTTTAGTAGTTTATAATGGCCTGTTGGTTGGGCTCCTGCCCGACCAGGACGAGAAAATTTTGAAAATTTGGCCTTCAAAAACGCATTTAGAAGGCATTCTGAGCACAAAATACGTAGACAGTTTTAGTACATAATTCATTAGTTTCTTATATTTTTGACAGACTTTTTCTTCCTACCTCCACCGCAAAGGGGGTGTACACACCCTACACCCCCTGGATACGCCACTGGTTTTATTTATAATAAGCGCTGTCTGTTGAGTCAGAATGAGATTTTTCTGCCTTGTTGGGGTTAGAATCAGCTGAATTTAAGCTTTTGTTTGGGAGGTACTGCTACAGAATCTGACACGGAACTAAGAAAAATCTGTCATTTATGTAGATCTTTGATTTGACCCGAAAAACACTGTTTTTATTTTGATTCGTTAATCCGGACAAGATTGGTCGCTCCCAACTTGCCGGATTAACCAGACATCACTGTAGTTGTATTTTACTGCTACGTAAAATTCTTTCGGATTGATGAGGAGCGTTTGACCCTTCTAGCTAAGGGGAATACAGGGGGTTTGGAGCTTACTCCCTAGCTAGAAAGGCCAAACCCCCTCCGGGACAGTTTAGAAACCCCCGACCCAAAAATACAAGTACTAGTAGAGTAGTGGCTCCAGTACGAACAAACTGGCTCAGAAATCACTAATTTTTAACCCAAAATTCGGTTGAAAAGCCTTTCGAAACCGAATTTGGCGTTTCCGCTGGTGAGGGATCGGTGTTTTTGGAAGACCTTTTTTGTCATTTTTTGCTTGTTTTTATATCTAAAACGCTATTTGGCAGCTTAAAATAGTGATTTTTAGCCTCCTTACTGAGAAAAACGTGCTAGAAACGCTTTTCCAGGTGATTTGGAGCTTTCGAAATTTTGGACGCCCCTCTGGGCGAACCCCCTCCAACCCTTCTCCTGACGAAAGCTCCCCTCCCCACACCGGCTCGGGCCTGTTAGATGTATGCTGAGGGGTAACTCCAGACCCCCTATTAGCTGAGAATTGGATGTATCTTAAAAAGTACTGTTTAAGCTAGATACGTTCGGCGAATGCGAGTGGATGGTTCGTCGACCATTGCTAGATGCGGTTTCGTGCATGAAAAAGTTAGCACCGGGCCAGTTCAGTCCACGATTCGTTCTGTTCGGCCGATTCGGTACTGGCAAGTCCACTGCTCTTCTGCAGATTCTTCACTACGCTTACACCACCAGACAATACGTGCTCGTTTATGCTAAACCCAGTAAGCTTCTTGTTTCTTTCTTTCTTTCCTCTCTTCTTTCCTCTCTTCTTCTCTCCTTTGTTCGTTCGTTCGTTTGTTTGTTTGTTTGTTTGTTTGTTTGTTTGTTTGTTTGTTTGTTTGTTCGTTTGTTTGTTTGTTTGTTTGTTTGTTTGTTTGTTTGTTCGTTTGTTTGTTTGTTTGTTTGTTTGTTTGTTTGTTTGTTTGTTTGTTTGTTTGTTCGTTCGTTCGTTTGTTTGTTCGTTTGTTTGTTTGTTTGTTTGTTTGTTTGTTTGTTTTGAAACGAGGCTTTGTAGGAACAAAGTTTGTTCTAATGTTCATTTCAAGAGGAAGTCTAGTAATAAATTCAACCATAACAAACATACATGGAAACATAAACAGATAGCCTGAGTATACAACACAACTTATGTCACCCAAAACTGTAGAAATCATACATGTGCATGGGGGGTGCCCAGAGGGGGACAGGGGGGGACGAAAATAAAAATCTACCAAACGTTGCTAGAGGATGCTAGAAAGCTTCCAGATGCGTTTTTAAGCCATAGAAATCAATTTTGGCAACTACGCAACTACGCACCCTTCCTCCAGGCAACTACGCACCAAACCCGAATTTTTTTCAAATTTTCCTGAAAATTTTCGATTTTTTGGCAACGTTTCTGTCAGAAAAGTGGTTTTTTTGGAAATTTTTTCGTCGAAAATCTGATTTCTACCGAAAATTTTTGAATTTTGACCGAAAATTCCGTATTTTAGCCAAAATTTTGGGGAAAATTTTAAATTTCCTGTTAAAATTTGAATTTCCCGCCGAAAATTTGCACCTATATCCAGGCAACTACGCACGGAGACCTGGCCGTCACCCCCTGAGCCGCCGACCATGCCGTATGGTAGAAATAGAAACTATAAATTCAAGGATTTGTCACAGGTTTCCTTTCCTCTCAAAACTTAGCCTCTTTTTTAAATAGTAGCAAGCAAAACTTAGTTGAAGCTTCAAATTATCTCAGAAAATTCCTGATACCCTCACCTCACACTAAAAACATGAAGAATAACCACAATTAGGTAACAACTTGAACTAAATTTTTGCAAGACATTAGAAAAGGTAGCTATTTTCGTACCCAATACGCATTGCGCAAAAATATGCAAACTTTTGGCAGAATGCGTAATAATATTGCGTAATGAAATTCAAATGCGTATGCGTATGCGTATATGCATTCTGAAACGCAATGCGTACTTTGCATAATGATATGCGTAATGCGTATACGCATGCAACAGTACTTTTTACTCTTCAATTTTGGGGCCCCGCAGCACCTGTTTCTTGTTGTAAGATATTAAGAGTCAGTCTCTGGGCCATATTCTGAAATAAAAAAAACGGTGTAGGGGGGTTCCAGACGAGCTAGGGGGCTCCAAAGGGGGTCGAAAAAAATTGTTTTCATTGAAAATGGAATTCGACCGTTGATTCTGAAAGTACTCTAAAAGTTACCCTAAACCCCCAATTTTTAAGTCCCAACACTGATTTGTGCGCTAGAAATTCGATTTTGAAATTTTGGTCCCATAGTTAAGCGGACCGATTTTCAGAAGGCCGTATCTCGAGCGTGGAGCGTCGAATCGGGATATCCTTTGCGGTGGTTATATAACCTATCCATACGTATTAGTCCTCCAACTTTGAGCCCTCCACGCCAAAGTTTCATTTTTGGGGTCTGAATATGGCAAAGGACCAAGACTCGATCGGTTCAGAGACTGACTCTTAAACTAAACTACGTAATTGCAGTTGTGTTCACCCGGCCGCAACGCCAATTGTCGCTGTCTCATTTGACGCCCGGTTACGTAGACACGCCCAGCGAGTCTGCTGATTGGTTGGTCGAATTTAAGCTCAACAACTCGCTCATGATTGACACTCTGACCGTAAGTAGTAGAAAGAAATTTTAATTTTTACATTTGCTATTACAGTCAGGGACTTCACGCCGTTTATGACATAACACTCCCACCACCATAGTACATGTAACAGCTCCGGGCCGACCTGAGGGATGGGGTAGGAGAGTTTTTCCTCAGGTGGGGGGTCGAGGGGGCTTTCGCTCAGAGGGCGGTCCAAAATTTCAAAAAGCTCCAAAACGCCTGGAAATGCGTTTTTAGCACGTTTTTTCAGTAAGGACGCTAAAAATGGCTATTTTAAAGTCGCCAAATAGCGTTTTTGAGCTAAAAGCAAGCACAAAAAGGCTTCAGAAACCCCCGATTTCTCTTGAATATCAGCAGTGGAAACGCCAAATTCGGTTTCCAAAGGCTTTTCAAGCGAATTTTAGACTAAACAAGTGATTTCTAAGCCAGGTTGTTAGCACTGGAGCGCTGCTGGGAAGGCCAAACCCCCATCACCCACCCGAGGCAAGTTAAGGGACTCCCCCGACCCAAAAATACAAGTACTAGTAGTGGCTCCAGTACTAACAGACTGGCTCAGAAATAACTAATTTTTAGCCTAAAATTCCCTTGAAAAGCCTTTGAAAACCGAATTTGGCCTTTCCACTGCTGATATTCAAGAGAAATCGGTGTTTTTGGCAGCCCTTTTGTGCTTTTTTTAGCGTCCTTACTGAAGAAAACGCCCTACAAACGCATTTCCAGGGCTTTTGGAGCTTTTTGAAATTTTGGACCGCCCTCTGAGCGAAAGCCCCCCTCCGCCCAGGTCGGCCAGGAGCTGCTACATGTATGCTGGATAGCATTAGCATCCCTTGTCCGAAAGGATAAAAAGATACAAGAATTTGGTGTAATTAAGTAAAATGGTTCTGTTTCTCTTTTCAGTCAGTCACCACCTCAAAAGACTATATTTGGAGCGAGGAGGATCGCACGCCCAAAGGCACCGATTTGATAGAACTGATTGACTTCGTACGATCATTTAGACCTCTGTTGCGTCTTTTCTCTTCTCTCTGGCGCAATTTCAGGGCATTCAAAGGGCAAAACACGCAACAGACGTGGTGGGAGCTCTATTTGAGCAGCTCAAATTGGCAGCCGGCCAAGGAAGGTATTACACCTTATTCGGCCTACACACTGCGGATGTATTTATCGATTTTTAGACTTCAACTACTAGTGGCCCTGGATCATGCAAATTCGTTGTTTCACGTGACCAGAATTAAGAAACAGGATAAGAATTATGTAAGTTTTGGAAACTCATAATCATACATGTAACAGGTCATCCGCCGAAAGGGTAGGGGGGTTGGGGTCTGAGTCCAAATAAAGGGAAAGGGTTTGGGCACTAAAAACGCTCAAAAATAGAAAATAGTCGCCTTTTTTGGCTAAAAATCGCCGATTTTGGCTGAAATACAGCTAAAAAGTGCTGTTTTGCAGGTGATTTTTGCAATTTTTTGTCTGAAATTGTAAAAAATCGCAAAAATGTGCTCGAAAAATTACTTGCCAGAAAAATCGTCTCTGGGCTCTCATCTAAGTCGGGTGGGGGGGGCCAGACCCCCTGTTGCATGTATGCTCATAATTCTTTACAAGAGGACATAGCAAATTCATATGTGTTCTTTTCTATTTAGCTCTACTCCTCTCAAGTGGCAATGTGTCTCTACTTGAAGTCTTTGCTGGAGCACAACTGTGTAAGTGTTTTTCAGTCAGGCACTTATTAACTCCGTTTATGGTACCGGTACCTAGGCTAGTGGCACCATATATATATATTACCACATTCGGCGTGAGCAGGGGTATGCCCCTATATGGGGTCAGGTTCTGGCGTAGGCTTAAGGATTAGTTTCAGGCTTAGACTTAGCAATTGGAATACATCAAAAATCAACTGTCGGAAGTGGGAAAAGTGGGACTGGGCAGAAACCACGCAACAATGCGCAAGAAATGGTATTGGGTTAACTAAAATTTATCGAGTGTTCTGAGACCTCTAACTTCCGATTCGGAACCAGCAGTTCCGATCGGGCTCGGAATCAGAATTCCGGTCTTACCACTACAGTGTGTTGTTTGCAAACAGAAATCTTAAAAGCCAAAAGCTATTGCTGGCTTCAGTAGTTGGTCTACGGGTTGGTTTCATAGAATGTTTGGTAGGGGTGCTTCCTGCCCAGTTAGCCAAACTAGGTCAGTTTCAATCTGATTTCTATTTCTGATTTCTTGGTTCTTGGTTTCTGATTTTGACCTACCCGTAAGCCGCACGCCAGACCAATCGCTCTGGCAAACGCCACTGCTTTTATTCTTGGTCGCCTATTTTGAAACATCAGCGCGACGGGTTTTCGTCGCGTCAGTCAAAGCCGACCGAGTTCGATTATTTTTTTTCTGAACGTTTTTTCATTATTTTACCAGTTATTAAAAGTGATTTGTTAACAGTATAACACCAACTATAAATAAATAGCTGTGAACACAGTTTTATATGGCAGTCAGGCACTTAACGCCGTTTATGGTACCGACACCATATATGGTACGAAATCTGAACAGAGTGTTACCATATGGTACCGGTACCAATGCGAAGGTATGGGTACCATATGCTACCGCCACAGGCCCCGAACGTGGGGCTACCATATAATATGGTACCACTAGTACCCTAGGTACCGGTACCATAATAATATTGTACCGACACTAGGGTTCCGACGATATATCGATATCGATATCGAAAAGTCGATATATCGACCCTTTTTCCAATATCGATATCGATATCGCGATATTTGGCATCGATATTTTCGATGTTTTTTGTGCGGAAAAGTAGGAGAAAACAAAACTGATACCAAGTTTATTTCTCTGGAACAGTAAAAAACAGTTTTTCCTGGACAACTCAGAAATGGATGGTATAGTCAAAACCAAACAGTGGCATGATAGTTCTCAGAAGCATTAATTTCTCAGCATTCTCAGCTTTCAGACATCAATGCTTACAAGGGCTAGCATTTCGGCTGAGGGGTGGTAAATTTTTAAATACTGAGGGGGTACCGCCGGCTGATGGGTGGTTGAAAGGATGGTAAGCAGAAAGTCCGATTTTTTTACTAAAGTCATGATTTTTTGTCATTAAAATAAGTTAAAACTCGTTATTCTGTCTGAGCTCATTTACGCCTAATGAGGGTGGGGGCATCGGCCTGAGGGGGTCAAACTGTCATTGTCATAGAAGGGCTTCAGAAGGGCCACTACCTTTTCTGCGATTCGCTACTTAATTGATATCAGATCGCTGATTGCATCAGTGTTTGACTGATAAACAGTGAGAGCAGTTTGGTCTTTCAAATTTTCTGATTTTCTCGCATAACCATAAATATCGATATCGATATCGATCGATATTGAACTGAAAATATCGATATCGATATCGAATATCGTCGAATTTTGATATCGTCGGAACACTAACCGACACCATAGAAGGTACCCCATTGGAGGGCTCTGATAAGAGCCAGGGGTGTCCTGAGCTGTCCGAAAGGACAGTGGAACTGATAAACAAACCAACCATAGAACCATAAACGGCGTTTAAGTGCCTGACTGTATGACAGCCAAATAAATGATATGTAATTTAGGTGAACGGCATTTCCTTTCTGGTGGCCGATGAGGCGGAGTTTAGCAAAGTTAAAGAATCTACGCCTTACTCATACCTGCCTTACAATCTACTGGGACTTACGGTAGCTTTCTTATTCACATCTATGTAAACAGGGCATTGTGCGCCTCCCCCGCCCGAGATAATTTTGCCGCTAACCGCTATTTGCGCTAACGAAGCATAATCTAGTCAGTGTATTACAAAAGTTTCCATTCGCGTATCTGCAATGGTTGTATTACATCGTGCATTCCTTGCATAAATCTTAGGCAGACAGACAGACCGCTCCTCTTCCGATTTTGGTGCGCTACTTAGAACGCGAATGCAGACTATGATATTTTCAATTCGGAGCTGCCATGCATGGGCCGGAAAAATCCGGAGGGGGGTAGGGGGGTTAGAAACCTCGGGGGGGGGGGGGGGGTCCCCCGAAAAAAGGCCAAAAAACGCCTATTTTGCCTTAAATAAGCGAAAATTTCCTCCCTCCGGGAGGGGGGGTGGGGAGGGGGGTATGGCCGGCCGAGGGGAGGGGTATACCCCCCTTACCCCCCGGCCCATGTATGGGAGCTGCTGTGTTGTTGCAGGGGTTCGAGCTGTTGGACCCGTTCGTTCCGGTAGAGTTGTCCGATTACAATCACCGAGAACTGAATGGTTGTCTCGACTTCTACTTCAACAAAGACTGGATTTGCAGTCCCGAAGGTAGTCGCTCTCTCCCTCCAAGAAAGTGGACCCATTTCTTTTTGCTGCCCTTTTCTGTAAATTTTGACCCACTTAGCTGAAATTTGAAACGTAGATGCTAAAATAGGGAAAATTTTGTGTATTGGACTTTGGTGCACCACCAACCAGGCTTGAGCGAATCCTGAGAAATTGAAGCATACATGTAACAGGGGGGTCTGGGGGGTCTGCCCCCCACCCGACTTCGCCCACACCCCCCCCCCCAGCTGGGGCCCCCCCCCCCCCCCCCCCGAGACGATTTCACCGACCCCCCCCCCGCCGATGTGTCTGGCAAGTAAATTTTCGAGCAAATTTTTGCAATTTTTTACACTTCCACCCACAAAAATTGCCAAAATCGCCTGCAAAACAGCACTTTTTAGCTGTATTTCAGCCCAAATTAGCGATTTTTGGCAATTTTTAGCCAAAAAATAGCGATTTTTCTCGATTTTTGAGCGTTTTTTGGTGCCCACCCCCCCCCCCCCTCCCCCAAATTTTTGGCTCAGACCCCCCCGGCCGGCGCCAGACCCCCCCAACCCCCCCTCCCCCTATCGGCGGATGACCTGTTACATGTATGCAAAAATCAGTTAGGTACAGTTCGAAAGTACCGAATCAGGTATCAGGTGGGCATACATGTAACAGCTCCGGGCCGACCTGGGGGTGGGGGGTGGGGGAGGGTTTCCTCAGGTGGGGGGGGGGGGTCGAGGGGGGTTCGCCCAGAGGGGGTCCCAAATTTCAAAAAGCTCCAAAACCAAAAAGCTCAAAAAGCTCCAGCCCAAATTAGCGATTTTTGGCAATTTTTAGCCAAAAAATAGCGATTTTTCTCGATTTTTGAGCGTTTTTTGGGGCCCCCCCCCCCCCCCTCCCCCAAATTTTTGGCTCAGACCCCCCCCCCCCCAGGCCGGCGCCAGACCCCCCCCCAACCCCCCTCCCCCCATCGGCGGATGACCTGTTACATGTATGAATTGAAGAATTGTCTATGTGAAATTTGTTACTTTCCAAGCCTATAGGCAGCGTTAAAAATTGAAACTTTTCTTTGTGTTCTCAAATGTTCTCCCAATAACCTGAAATTTGGAGAAACTCTGCGAAACTGTGGCTTAGTTTGTGTTAAAATTTTATGCCCTTAGATTGACACAGATTTGGGAAAATAATACCGATTATCCTGTACTACACCTCTTTTTGCAAACATCTCTTGAAGATAATCGATATTATCAAGAATGCATAAAAGAGTAGCAAGAATGTTCCACTCAGCGGCCGGCCGAGTGTCGATGCGCTCAACCATAATTACGGAAATTCGCGACCCCTCCGGTGATTGCGCATGCGCTTTATTGCAGTGCAACCTGATTTTTGAGCAAGCATGACGTCAACAAAATGTTTTGTTAGTTTCTTTAACGGCAATTCATTCCATATTTGGTCTAAGATCTTCAGTCATCACAATAACTAAAAGAAGTGTCCAATTGCAAGGCAAGATTGCAAGATATCTGTTGAAATACATCAGACTTTTTGCATTAGAAAACTTTCCATTTTGGACGCAGCACACGAGCTTGGCCATGCACACATGCCACATGTTTGCATATTCCAGCTTTTTTACCTTTCTTTCCTTTTATCATGTTGCCATAGACTTAAGGAATCAATGGGGGCAGCTTATTCCCAACGACAGATTGAATATCCCGCTCAAAAATCAGGTTCTGCTGCAATAAAGCGCATGCGCAATCACCGGAGGGGTCGGAAATTAAGGTGCAGCGCATCGACACTCGGCCGGCCGCTGAGTGGCACACTCTTGCTACTCTTTTATGCATTCTTGGTATTATTTTTCAACTCTGCGTCAATCTAAACGCATCAAATTTTTACAAATATAATATCAACACAGTTTTGCAGTGTTTCTCCAGCTTTCAGGTTGGTTGGAGAAGATTTGCGGAGATGAGAACAAAAGGAAAAGTTTCCATTTTTAGCGCTTTCTATAGACATTGAAATAAACAATTTTCACATATTCTTGAATTTTTCAGGGTTGGGCCCAGGGCTGTTTGTTTTCCGGAAAGAAACTCAAGCCGGTTTTTTTCAGTTTTTTCGGTTTTTTTCCAAAAGTTATTTTCGGAGATGACAGAAAAAATTTTTAACAATCGCTTTTTATTGCAGAATTCCACTAAATAGCAGAGTTTTATTCCGAAACGCACAAATTTCATCTTTTAGAGTAGTAATTTGATTTTAAGACAACAAAAATACAATAATAAACGTTGCCTGAAAATGGTACAGGCATTTTTTTGCCAAAAACAGCTTAGTTATGGCCTGGAAATGCTTGTAAGGCTTCTATTAACGTAAATTCAAAAGCATTTGAAGCGAATTTAACCAGTTATTGCGCCTATTTCCTTTGAAAACTTACTTGAGTTTTTTTCCGCGTTTTAGTTTTTTCCGAGCCCCTAGGAAAAAACCGAGGAAAAAACCGACCCAACAGCCCTGGTTGGGCCAAGCCTCCTGCATCAAACTTGCCCCTATTTTCGGCACCTATGTTTCAGTCAATTTGGTAAAAATTGGCGGAGATGGCAGCAAAAAAGAAATGTGTCCATTTTTAGGCATCTGTATCATGCATGTAACAGGTCATCCGCCGATGGGGGGAGGGGGGTTGGGGGGTCTGGCGCCGGCCGGGGGGGGTCTGAGCCAAAATTTTGGGGGAGGCGGGTGGGCACTAAAAAACGCTCAAAAGTCGAGAAAAATCGCAATTTTTGGCCTAAAGATCGTAAAAATCGCTAATTTGGGCTGAAATACAGCTAAAAAGTGCTGTTTTGCAGGCGATTTTGGCAATTTTTGTGTCTGAAATTGTAAAAAATTGCAAAAAATTGCTCAAAAATTTACTTGCCAGAAAAATCGGAGGGGGGGTCGGGAAAATCGTCTCGGGGGGAGGGTGTCCCATCCGGGGGGGGGTCTGGCCTAAGTTGGGTGGGGGGCAGACCCCCCTGTTACATGTATGATATGTATTTACCACTTTTGAGCATGCTGATGCGGGTTGATGGGATGGTGAGCCAAAAAATCCGATTTTTACGAGAATCAAGGTTTTTGGATTGCTTTTTTTCTTTCAAATAAGTTAAAATATGCTATTCTGAGCCCAGACATACTTCTATCATAACTTTCTATAGAAAATTCTTCCAAGAATTCGTAAAGGAGTACGTTAGTGAGCGTCTGAAGGGGGTCAATCCGTTGCTCAGTTTGCCAATGTCTATCTACACAGCCTATAATCAAAGCTCCGAATCAGTTGTTAATCAACACAGAATTTAGCAGAACCTTCAACAAATGAATGAACCTGTTAATTAAATTCTGTTGCACACAACGGAAACCTTAGTCACAGTGTTTTTCAGAAATCGAAAATCTTCAGAATCTTTGTTTTACTGGTTTTACGAAGAAAAGTCACATTTTCTAATGTCAGTAGTGGATTGTTTCAGCACACACCCAAGAAGGAAGAGCAAATATCGGAATCCTCGGTGCAAGAAATCCACACGCAACTGAAAGACTGATAGCTTCTTTGTGATTTTTGTCTTCTATTTGTATCTGTGTACTAGAACTACCAAAAATACCGACGTAACAGGCAGTAATCTTTGGAGCCTGGGTACATGCATACGTACGTATACTGGTACATTCTGTGTCGTTAGAAACGGTACAGTTATTAGTTTGGATAAGAACAGGGAAATTAATTACTGCTGTACTACTTCGAAAAGCGGCACACTTTAGAGATTCTACTGACTTTTAGTTGATTGGCGCAAAAAACAGCTTCCTAAACCTAATCGTCGATAAACGTTACCGATTTTTGTAGATTGTGTAAGCGCGCCTGCGCGTAATTAATTTTTTAGGTCAACAACGATTTTGACAGGTCCCAATCAGTGTGGTGCATGTTGAAAATTTTGAAACTAGGTAAAGTAATAGTAGGTAAAGTTGTCACCTAAAAAACTAGGTAAAGTAATACTAGGTAAAGTTCTCAGCTAAGAAAGTAGGTAAAGTAATACTAGGTAAAGCCCAGAAAAACTAGGTAATACTAGGTAAACCTAAAACGCTCGAAATCAAGTCAAAATATTATTTTTTGGTTCAATAGAACAGTGATGAAGTTAGTGGAGTGAAAATGTACGAAATTTGACATATTTCAAGTAAATATTTGTATTTTATTGATCAATAAGTCAGAAATTCATTCTCTGGGCCACTGTAATTGTGGGAAAGCCGGAAATTTGAAGGTTTGCTGACTGAAAAAGCCACGAAAAACTGAAAATATCAAACTAGGTAAACTTGTTCTACCTAGAAGTACCTAGTTATGTGGATTTAAAACTAGGTAAAGTAAAACTAGGTAAAATAGAGTAACCAGCAACTAGGTAAAGTAAATCTAGGTACTTTTCCCAAATATTAACTAGGTATACCTAGTTACCTAAATAAAAAGTGCACCACACAGGTCCCAATTAGTATTTGGGTATTGGGGGGACAAAAACCCGATACCAGTTCGCACTCTAGTTTATTTACAGGAATCGACTTTCTTATGGACACGCACCGGTAGAAACAAACAATTTTCCGATCAGCTCACCTGAATGGAAAAATTTGAAAGGCTGCTTTGAGCTCAATTTTTGGCCGTTTGTTCTGTAAATTGGTCTAGAGTTTCCTTTGGAGGAGCTGTAGTGGCTGGCAAATTTACACAAAGAAATGTTAGGCTGTTGGCTGGCAGCGGCTGGGCAAATTTTTTCGTTCAGGTGGACTGAACGGAAAAACTGTTTGTTTCTAGCGGTGAGGGACAGTAAAAATTTTCTCTCCGGCAAGGCTGTGGGGGTTGTACGGTCCACCCTTCCGGCCGAGTTTTAGGAAAAGAATTCGTCGAAAATAAGAAACGCGATTGAACTACGCAATATTGAGTACTAAAACTGTTAATTTCTGCTAACTTTATACTCCGAATGGCTTTTAAACGAGAAACCAATGAATGGAATGGATTTTGTTGGTTGCAATCCATTTTTATAACACAGACCTCCTTATGCTAGATTCTACTGTAGCGGCAAAAGCGGTTCTGCTCAATAAACGTATTAACTTGTTTCAACTCACTTCACAATATGCATGCGACATGTATTTATTGAATCAATTTATGTAATCAAGGTTTTGTTGAATTTTTTATTGATCACAATCAGCCATTGCATGCGCTTATTGCTAATGGCCATTCGCACATAGTACGGGCATGTGGCTTTTGGCAATTTCTTTGCGTGTTCGTGTTTAGGACCGCCATAACCCTTGCACTTGGCATAGTCAGCAACCGTTAACGAAGCTGAACTGCCAAAAGTGTTAATGTCTGCAAGGCCGCAACAGTAAAAGTCTGGATTCTCTGAGCTGAGACTGGTTCCTATAAAGATTCCAATCTTTTTGGCATGCAGACACTCGTTATGAACTGGATTTTTCTTCGACACTTTTGTAACCAGGGATGTATAGGAGAACTCTTTATCCTCTGAAATGCAGATAAATATTGAGAAAGATTGGATGAGAAACCGACCGACCGACCGACCGACCGACCGACCGACCGACCGACCGACCGACCGACCGACCGACCGACCGACCGACCGACCGACCGACCGACCGACCGACCGACCGACCGACCGACCGACCGACCGACCGACCGACCGACCGACCGACCGACCGACCGACCGACCGACCGACCGACCGACCGACCGACCGACCGACCGACCGACCGACCGACCGACCGACCGACCGACCGACCGACCGACCGACCGACCGACCGACCGACCGACCGACCGACCGACCGACCGACCGACCGACCGACCGACCGACCGACCGACCGACCGATATAGACAAACAGAGACAGAGCACCTCCTGGTTCGATTTGGCTCCCATTCTGCAGTTCAACTGGAATGTCTACACAGTGAAGGAACTTGTCCAGTATTTGTATTTGCATTGGTTGCAGAGTACCAGTGTCGCGATTAACAATATCCAGTGTCCCGTTGAAGCTAACCAGATACGAAAACCCTGTTAAGCAAACGTCATGCATGCTGTTTAGAAATAACTTATTTTAGCTTAAAATTAGCTTGAAAAGCCTTTGGAAACCGAATTTGGCCTTTCCACTGCTGATGTTTAGGAGAATTCGTGTTTTCCCAAGTCCTCTTTATCGTTTTTTGCTTGTTTTTAGCTCTAAAAAGCTATTTGGCAGCGTGAAAAACGAGAGAAAATTTCGAAAAGATAATGAAGTAGAGATTCAAAGTTTACTGGCATGTTAACATGCATTTTGCGAGAAAGTCAGCTTTTGGACGGCAAGTTGGTGACCTCGCCGATCTGGCTAAAATTTCGTGAGCGTAAACTAGACCACGAACGATGACCATCGGCGCATATTAGATGAAAAACACCCCCCTAGAACCGGAGCTACACCCCCTCAAAGTTGGCTCGCCAGCCGTTTTTTGGCCAATTTTTGGACCTCTAACGACCAAAATTCAAACGTGTGCCGTTTGCGCATTTCTAAACCGACAGCTTTCGCATGCACACCAATCGATAGCTATTTTAAAATACTTTAAATCCCCCACTTAACTTTTTCCGTATCGTATCTGGTTAGCGAGTTATTTTCCGAAATGTACCAAAAATGGCGAAAATTCACCCTCCATTTTTTGCAAATATTCGCCCATAACTCCAGCCACGGACGTTTGGGAAGGCTGGAACTTGCTTCAAAAGTTAGATCAGACTTGCCCACACATAATCCACACAAATTGGTCAAAATCCCTGGGGGGTCGCGGGGGGGTTTGGCCCCCTCAAAGGTTTCCGGAAAAAATTTTTTTGCTCAAAATTAATATCAGAGTAGTCTATCTGATGCAGTTTGGGGCGCTGATTTTAAATATAAAGTCCGTTTGGCTAGACTCAGCTTCGATCGGAAGATATTCAAGCCCAAAGTTCCGAAAATCAATGCCCGCCTGGTGACCATATGTTTTTATGGCAAGCCTAAAGCGAGTCCGGGTGCAGTTTTCTAGACCTATTTCGGCCTGCTGAGTTCAACGCTAACTTCATTTTTGCGCTACGGTTTCTGGTTCGGGAGTTATGGCCATTTGAAAATCACTACTACAAAAAAGTCCAATTTTGGCCGTGCACGAAAAATTACGTGTTTTATCCAGGCCGAAAATTTGATTTCTGACCAGCTTACCCGATGTACTTTTTCCCACTGATTCCAAAAATGATCTTACTTTTGTTCTAGAACCTATCCTTCGAGAGATATGGCCGTTCAAAGTTTCGCGGCAAATCTGCACTATGGCTTTCACTCTGTTTTGACCTTCCAAACGGACTGCGTTGATTAGGGCCGCTAATGTTGCGTTGGCTCTGTCCTACTAGATGTAGATCTACCTGACGAATCCAAAAACGGCTTCCTTTTTATAGTACGATGTCTGCTTCAAGAGATATTGCCGTTTGAACTTTCGCGGCAAATTTGCACCTAAATCTGCTTCGACCTGTAGCGGACTGTCTCCATTGGTGCCGACTATGGTCTTTGTAAGACTGTTTTGGTGTGATAATGAGCTCGTTTTTGCTGTTCCACCTCGTCCTACAAATTTTATTTCTATCTGACCTGCCAAATCCACCCCACAAGCTATCAGAAGACTTGCCTGTTATGAGTGGAACAGAAGTCAAAGAAAAAGAAAACGAATCCACCCCACAAGCTGTCCGAAGACTTGCCTGTTATGACCGGAACAGAAAAAAACATTTGAACAGAAATTTGCCACTTGATCTTTGCCACATGGTCAGCCGCACACAGTTCTCGTTCTTTCTGTGTCTTCATGTTAGGCCCATAGAGACTGTCACCATACTGCTCATATAGGAGGTCTGACAGCTCTAGATCAGCATCCACCAAGTCGTTTCACCATTTCTGGATTGACACGTCTGTTGGATTGAAGCGTGCCAACTTCTTCAGCGCTGCTCGTGGTAACTCAAACTCTCGAAGGATGTAGTGTTCAGCAGGGCGGGAAGTTAGCTGCAAAGTCAGGACTGACCTCTCCAATAAACTGGCGGTGGAGGTCATGAATAAGCTGAGGGTTCCGATCTACATCTACACCGTTGATTCGAAATGCATGAAGCGAGGCGATCTGTACCAGGCCGAAATAGGTCTAGAAAACTGCACCCGGACTCGGTTTAGGCTTGCCATAAAAACATATGGTCACCAGGCGGGCATTGATTTTCGGAACTTTGGACTTGAATATCTTCCGATCGAAGCTGAGTCTAGCCAAACGGACTTTATATTTAAAATCAGCGCCCCAAACTGCATCAGATAGACTACTCTGATATTAATTTTGAGCAAAAAAATTTTTTCCGGAAACCTTTGAGGGGGCCAAACCCCCCCGCGACCCCCCAGGGATTTTGACCAATTTGTGTGGATTATGTGTGGGCAAGTCTGATCTAACTTTTGAAGCAAGTTCCAGCCTTCCCAAACGTCCGTGGCTGGAGTTATGGGCGAATATTTGCAAAAAATGGAGGGTGAATTTTCGCCATTTTTGGTACATTTCGGAAAATAACTCGCTAACCAGATACGATACGGAAAAAGTTGAGTGGGGGATTTAAAGTATTTTAAAATAGCTATCGATTGGTGTGCATGCGAAAGCTGTCGGTTTAGAAATGCGCAAACGCCACACGTTTGAATTTTGGTCGTTAGAGGTCCAAAAATTGGCCAAAAAACGGCTGGCGAGCCAACTTTGAGGGGGTGTAGCTCCGGTTCTAGGGGGGTGTTTTTCATCTAATATGCGCCGATGGTAATCGTTCGTGGTCTAGTTTATGCTCATGAAATTTTAGCCAGATCGGTGAGTTGACCCCACTTGCCTATGGGCCATAGTTAAGAAAGCTGACTTTCTCGCAAAATGCATGTTAAAACCTATGCAGCTTACTTCACTATCACATTCACTGACTGATGCTTCATTGTCTTCAGAATTTTAGAGAAAAAGGTTGTTTGCTGTTTTATAGTGCTAAAGCGTATCAAATTTCACAAATATTTTGTTGCGAACAGCGAAAAGTGGAAAAATACGTCTGAAAAGCTTGCCTCTTATAACGAAACGTAGTCATAGTCAAACGGTTTGACAACGTATTATTGGTAACGCGGCAATCAAACTTTGACTTTGACTACTTGTCCGTTTGACTGCTATATCACAAAAGTACATATTAACTATGACTTTGACTTTGAGTGACTGGTCTAGGTCAAATACACACACAAAAATACACATTTTGAGTGCTGTTTGTGTATGGTAATGTGTATCAGAATTTTCAATGTGCATGTGTACACAGCACACATCGAAAAAAAAATGTGTAAAATTTGTTTATGTGGCGGGTGGGATAACACTACCTACATATGTGTATCCGCTGCTGGCCAGCGTTGTACTCGAGACGAGTGTACTGACAGGGAGACGGACTGACATAATCGGTATCGCAGAATGAGTCATCAGCATTGCCAAATTTCAGATGCTTGAAACGTCCATGTCCATCCAGTAGAAGCTCAACGCAACACCAAAGCAGATATTCACCAGGCGTGGTGAGACGCAGGGAGAGCCTTTTGTTGCGGGAGTAACATTCATTTATGCCCCATATCTTGGCTTGAATATGAACGTAGCCTGTAAATCTGACATGGCTACATCAGGGATGTGAGGTGTGTATTTTTCCGGTGTTTTTTTTTCCAAAAAAAACGGTTTTTTCCTAAGGGTCAGAAAAAAACATAAATCGCGGAAAAATCGCAAGCTAAAGATTGCTAATTTATGTCATTTTTCTGTTAAAAATGAACTTTTGCGATGTATAATAGGCCATACTGACGTAGAAATATACAGGATTGTAGTTTGCTCGCCAACTATCTACACAGACAGCCGGCTAACCTCAAACTTTTTTGAATATGGACATTTTTCGAAGTTCTGGCTATGTCATTGTATTTTAAATGCAAAAGTGCAATTTTAAAAAAATTGGAAAAGTAATTGAAAAAATTGCATAATTGAAATTTTCCGTGGTTTGATAGTTTAACTGAAAATATAATTCTAATTGAAAATAATGGAAAACCATTTCAATTATTTTAATTTAATTGAAATTGAAAACTGAGTCCATAATTTAACTGTAATTGAATTGAAATTCAAATTCCATAATTTTACATCACTACTGGTTGATAATTATATCTGTTAAAGTGGAGCTCAATTCAAGACAAACGGTGCATGCCCGGCCACCAGAAACCCCCTGGAACCGGAGCTACAGTCCCGCTCTCAAACAGCTCGACCAACAGCCAATACTGGCCAATATTGGCAAATATCGCCAACGAAGCCAACAGGCGCGCTGGGTCACCAACAGGACCCACAAATGACCCACACCACCAACAAAACGACAACACCGCCGCCAACAGACCGCCGGCCGTTGGGGCATTGCGCGCGGCTGCGGCTGAGGTCAACTGAACCTGTTACAATTAATTAGCAAAACTTTCACACAAATTTAAGCACGTTTTACGACATTATAGGGCCACGGTTATTTCAAGAAACCGGCCGCCGGTCAGTGCTTAGAATGCAATGCGCGCAACTATATTAGGTAACCGCCGGTCAGTGGTTAGAAAGCAGTGCGCGCAATTTCATTAGGTAAACCGGCCGCCGGTCAGTGCTTAGAAAACAGTGCGCGCAATTTTTTAGGTAAACCGGCCGCCGGTCAGTGCTTAGAAAGCAGTACGCGCAATTTTATTAGGTAAACCGGCCGCCGGCCAGTGTTTAGAAAGCAGTGCGCGCAATTTTTTAGGTAAACCGGCCGCCGGTCAGTGCTTGACAAAGCAGTGCGCGCAATTTCATTAGGTAAACCGGCCGCCGGTCAGTGCTTAGAAAACAGTGCGCGCAATTTTTTAGGTAAACCGGCTGCCGGTCAGTGCTTAGAAAACAGTGCGCGCAATTTTGTTAGGTAAACCGGCCGCCGGTCAGTGCTTAGAAAACAGTGCGCGCAATTTTGTTAGGTAAACCGGCCGCCGGTCAGTGCTTAGAATGCAATGCAATCAATTGCGTGCCCTCAACGCGAACCACATTGGTGACAGAGCCTAAAAGAGTAGGGACCAATAAGACCAAGTAGCGGCCAACAGTCAGATCGGCCTACACACCAACAGCAATTAACGCTGAGCCGACACCCCATAAACAGGGCCAACAATCGCGTGCAAAGAATACCTGGTTGTTGGCCCAATTTTCGTCCAATTCTAGCCGTTGGTCGAGCTGTTTGAGAGCGGGACTGTACAACCCGTCAAAGTTGGTCGGCAGGGAGTTTTGGTGTCATTATCTGCTGTCTGACAATGTCCATTCAAACGATCACCGTTCATTCTTTTCTTAAGCTAGGATCCCAACTCGCATATGGTTTTGTAGCTGTTCCAATTGCCTTTTATTTTCTGGTGCTCCCGTTTCCGGATCATAACTGGTTAGCGAGATATTCGCCGAAAACTGCGAAATTTCCGCAAAATGCCACTCTGTTTTTTTTTCGAAAAATCTTTATAACTTTTTGTGCAAAGGCGAGTAGTGCCACTCAAGGAAAACTGTCGGTCACAACTTTGAACGCAAATTTCGCTCGATCCAGAAGGAATCTAGCTAAACTGAATGCATTTTCGAACTCAGCACACAAAACTGCATATAACAGTATGCTAAAACCACTAAGCTTTGCAGAAAAAATATTTTTTCGAACACCTTTGAGAGGCCAAACACCCCCCGAAACCGCACACTTTAGTGCGCTCGTTTTGTTCGGCCAACTCATACCGAACTTTTGTTAAAACATTAGCTTGGCAGGGCCTTTGCAGAAACAGTTATTAAGATTTTTCGAAAAAAAACGGAGTGGCATTTTGCGGAAATTTCGCAGTGTTCAGCGGATATCTCGCTAACCAGCTATGTTCCGGAAACGGGAGTACCAGAAAATGAAAGGCCATTGGCACAGCTACACAACCATATGCGAGTCGGGATCGTAGCTTAAGAAACGAATGAAGGGTGATCGTTTGAATGGAGACTGTCAGACACGTGAAAAAGAGCCCGAAAATTGCTGCCGAGCCGACCCAAATTTAAGGGGGTGTAGCTCCGGTTCCAGGGGATTGCTGGTGGGCGGGCATGCACCGTTGGTCTTCGATTGAGCTCTATTTTAGATATTAATATCAGCCACATCCATGAGATGAGCCTACTTGCCGTCTCTAAGCTGACTTTCTCGCAAAATGCATCTTAAATGACATTTTAGATCTTACATATGAATAATAACGGGGGTCGATTTTAGTGGATAATATACAGCACTCTCGGTTAAATTTATCTCTGCACTTGGCTATAGATGCTGCTAAATAGGCCGCATAGAGTTGAGGCTTTCCGCTATAGTGTAGTTAATACAGTATAGATAAAAAAAAATGTCCCATCGCTTTTTCGGCCTTCACTCAAACGTTTCGTTCTCAGTCACTTCTTTACCGATTTGGCTCAAATTTTCAGCAAAAATTAACAACATGGTTGGCTAAATATTCTGCAAGTTCAGTGCCAAAATTCCGACTCATACTGGTTTTATGACCCGAAAACTAGGAATGAGGGTGGTCCACGCAAATTTATTTTTTTTCGGTAATACAAGGAGTACAGTCCTGAAACTTGCAGGAATGATTGGTGTTGCTATTGGGCATATACTAAGCGGGCAGCCCTGTAGCTCAAAGGGCACTAAAATGGGGGAATTTCAAAAACATGAGTGAAAATCCCATAGTTAAGAAATCTGCACCTTCTAGAATCAAAGCACTGAATCTGTTGTTAATCAACATAGATTGTAGCAGGAAGTTCGACAAATAAATGAACCTGATATTTAAGCTCTGTTCCACACCATAGTAACCATCCCTGCAGCGTTTTTTGAAAATTGAAAATCTTTAGAATCGTCATTTTGTCGGTTTTACGAAGAAAAGTCATATTTCGTCATGTTTTTGAAATTCCCCCATTTTAGTGCCCTTTGAGCTACAGGGCTGCCCACTTAGTATGTTATGCCTAGGGATGGGCACGAAAATTAATTTTCGTACTAGTACGAAAATTAAATCGAGGATTTTTAAATTTCGTATCGAATACGAATACGAAAATTGGAGAAATATAGAAACGAAAATTAAACGAATACGAAAATTAAATACAACTAATACGAAAATTAATTTTCGTTACGAATTTTAATTTACGTTTCACATATGGCTAGCAATAAATCAGCTGAATTATTAGCAATTTAATGGATTCTTAACATACAAAAGCATTTTCACTGTAACAATGCAATGTCCAAAGCAGTTTTGGGCTTGTTGAACAAGTATTATAGAAAGCATTTTAAGCTTAGTTAAGCCAGATAACTTGTTCATCTTGGTGCGAGTACTGTAACTGTTTACTCAAACCATACACACACTTTCTTGAGTCACTGTTTTACACACACAACGCTTGACTGTCCACTTAGGGACAATCTCCTGGTTCAAAGCGCATACTACATAGGTACCTACCTGCAGTGTACGTATGTACGTACCGTCCAATATAAGCATGAAGAAGGATGGCGTTACAACGATCAATGCAGGAAAGCGTTAGCTAGAAACCGTGCTGTACCCAATTTGTGCATTCAGAACTGATATTTAAGGCTTATTTTAATGCTGAAAGGCCTAAACTGGGTCCCTACTTGCAGTCTAAAACCTACCATGAAAATACGAAAATTAATTTTTGTGGAACAAAATGAACTCATATCGTCGTAACGAAAATTAATTTTCGTACTCGTACGAATACGAATTAGGCATTTTGATTTTCGTATCGACTAACGAATACGAAAATTAAAATGAGCAAATATTGATTTAACGAATACGAAATTCAAACGGATTTAATTTTCGTGCCCATCCCTAGTTATGCCCAATAGCAACACCAATCATTCCTGCAAGTTTCAGGACTGTACTCCTTGTATTGCCGAAAAAATTAAACTTGCGTGGACCACCCTCATTCCTAGTTTTCGGGTCATAAAACCAGTATGAGTCGGAATTTTGGCACCACACTTGCAGAATCTTTAGCCAACCATGTTGTTAATTTTTGCTGAAAATGTGAGCCAAATCGGTAAAGAAGTGACTGAGAACGAAACGTTTGAGTGAAGGCCGAAAAAGCGATGGGACATTTTTTTTTATCTATACTGTAGTTAGTGTAGTGCTCATAATTACAATTCAAGTAGAAAATGCGTCTACGTACCTAACTTGGTCTCTTACTTACCGCCTCCAGAAAGACGAGTTAAAAATTTCTGTATGCTACTTGGGTCGAAGCAGTCGGTCTTTCCTCCTACCGACCTGACTCGTATGGCGCTGTTCAATTTGTTATGCACTTTCAGTAGCCAATAATCTCTGAGAGCTAAGAGTGGAACTCCAGTCAACAGCAAAGCTGAAGCAACACACAGAGAGCACTTAGATACGTTTCGCTAGAACCTCAATTTATATAGACTCTTCCCATTACCATTATTATGTAGGCCCCAGTACCATTTAACCATACATGTACGTACTCAAAGGGCTTTGACTCAAAGGGGTTCCACAACTTTAGGGGGTTCAGAGCAGGGATGCCTACCAAATTCAAACTTTGAATTTGATATGGTATGGTACAGTAGTAAGTAGCTAATTCAGTTTTAATTTGGTTGGTATGAATTTGGTACAGTAGTAGTAGTTTGCTGTGATAATGTCTTAGAAGCCTTTGGAAATTATGCTCAATCCACCTCTCTTGAGGTTTAGAATCAAAACAGACAGAAAGTATTGGAAATATATTTTGACGCATTTGAAAAGTTTTATAAATATAGCCAACAAGCTAGCACTAAAATGAAAAGGCCTAACAAAATCATAATTCTAGTACTAAAATTATCTGGTAAAGGCGTTTGATTTTGATATCGTATGGTATAGTAGTATACGCTGCCTTAAGTTACAGTTGGTAGGTACCACCAAATTTCAGGTAAGTCCAGGTTCAGGTATCTCTAAAATCCAATTTCAGTTTGAGGTTCAGGTTCAGGTACATTTCTCAAAAGTACCCAGGTGTCAGGTTCAGGTTCAGGTACTTTCAAATAAAGACATAAATTTTCGGATATGAGCTAAATCAATAGCGCTCCTGTTCCTTTTCTTAAGAAAACGATCCATGTTCAAAGCAATCGAAATTTACAAACCAACAATTCGACAAAACGCACGGAATAGGAAACCCCACGCACTCCACGAATGTTCATTTCAAACCCTAAGTTCTGGCATTAAGTTATAAGGGTCAGGCTCACATAAGTTCTACACATTCTTGGTTCTACTAGCTGACGTTTAAGCTTACGTTCAACAAACAAACTAAAGCTTAGGCTTAGGTATAGAGGAAGACAAGCTTTTATAATGGCAATTTCCGGATGGGGTTTTTCCCTATAATCGCCTTCACGTACTGTAGGTGAGGTGCAGATAAAGATAAGGTGCAGTCGCTTCACGCACACCATTTTTAAGAACAAAAATGTAGAGCGTCAAGCAATATCTGATCTAACCAATTTCAAAAGTTGACAATACGTGCTACTTGCACCGGGAAGTTTAAGACAAGAAAAACCTGAATAGTAGGTACCGACCTAGTAGGTGTCAGGTAAGTACTTTAATTTTCAAGTAGGTTCAGGTTCAGGTTCAGGTTCACAATTTTCAGGTTAATACCCAGGTTTCAGGTTCAGGTTCAGGTATACCTACCAACTGTACTCTGAGTCACGGCGGCCCCTGCATCCCTAGCGGTTGTAGTGGTTCATCCTCTCGTCGCGGCAAGTTCCTTGCTGCAAAGAGTTGGTCGTCGGCACAACGCTCCACCCAGGTCACCGAAAGCTAGTTACAGTGAGTAGGTAAAATGGGAACCGACTGGATCTGCAATTGCACCGAAGCCGCTCCAATAGCCTGCAACGTTGGAGAAAGATCAATGACGTCAGATTTTGTCCACGGGAACCGACTAGGCCTGGGGGCCTCTCTCACTGGCGGACCAAGCGGACGTTGGGAACCGACATCACCATGACGTCAACGCGCCAGGGACTTTCTTTAAGTACCTGGCGCCCAACAGCATGGCTAGAGTGGCTGGCAGTGATAGAAGGGAAACGTCCGAGATGACGAAACCACGGGGGTAGCGGAATGGACCTCGAGTCTGATCGCGGGCCGTAAGGCCCCCCGCAAATCGGAAATGATCGGTATAGTAGTATACAGAAGGAGCTGTTTTGAATTTGGTTTGGTATGGTACTGGTACTAAATTCAAAGATTGATTTTAGTACTACAGTAGTACAATTTTGGTATGGTATGGTGGGCACCCCTGGTTCAGGGTCGACAGTCAGACCTCCGATTGGGGCCTCGCCAAGACGATTTTTGCGACCCCTCCGATTTTCCTGGCAAGTAATTTTTTCAGCAAATTTTGCAATTTTTTAGAATAGAATTTTAGACACTTAAGAGTCAGTTCGCGAGAGAATCGACCCTGCTATGTGCAAGTCGAAAAATCGGCCATCGTGAAAACTTAGTCCTGGGGTCTCCGGTTTGGGGAAGTTGTACCTAACGATGACTTGTGCTAAACCTGAAGAGCACAGCCCTCTAGGTGCCCTGGTCCGGCAGAGCCAGCCCTTGGAAGCAGAGTGGGCAACCATCAAAATCGGACTGTCAATAGGTCATGTTTGACTGAGTGTCACTTGCGATCCAAAGCAGCTAGAACGTTGTGCTTGGTGCCAAACGAATCGTCATGACATGGGCTTTCGTTTGCCGCATAAGCAGTACTGTTTCGCTGTTTCGTTCTCTAACCATGACATCGAATGTGAAAAAATCCGCAAAATAATTTCATGGTGAAGTTCACTAAATTAGATTTTTCTCGAAAATAAAAAAGGGTACCCTCGAGATTTTTTTATATTTTATAGCCCTGTGAATTGCGCTTCTAACGGTGTATAGAAAGTGGCAAAAACGCATGCCTCTGCATATCAAATTTCCACTCAAAGTACAAAGATAACCAAAAATTCGCTAATTTACCACTATTTAAGCATGTATCCCATGCCTATGTATGTATGTATGTATGTATTGAAAGAATAACTGTTGTTCACGAGTGTTTCACTACGTATTTCCTGTGTGCGGAATGAAACGGAGTTGAGGAGGATCTGAAGGTCTCGGCACCAATGAAACGGAAGTGGAGAGTCTTTACTAGTAGCTCTTGTACACAACACACGCACACTCTCAAACGCACACACTCACACACACACAACTACTCGGTAACTCGCTAATACAAACAACCAACTATCAAATTCTTCATCACTCCCCTTTCAACGAGTCTCGACTGGCCGCCGCTGTGCCTGACAATCGAGGGAAAGTGAGAACTGCGGGAACTGCTCCACCTCTGTTGACTCGACATCTCCAGCAACCTGCCCTGCACTAACACCACGCTGACTCGATCTCTTGAAGGCGATGTTTCGGCCTTGCTGTGCCTTCGCTTGCACCTGTTGCCTTGTCATCGGTAAAACAAACTGCCGTCTCTTGTCCAACAAACCAGAACGATTCATCATACTCCTCTGTCCTCTTCTTCTTCTTCTCACTCTCTTTCTTCTTCTTCTCCCAACTCTCCTTCTCTTCATTCTCTTCACTCTCAACTTCTTCCTCACCATCCTTCTTCTCTTTATCATCCTCTTACTTCTCAAAATATTGCTCCACATCACTTTCTTCCTCATCTCTCTCTCTCCTCTCTGCACTCTTCTCCTCATCTTCTTCACCTTCTTCTCTGAACCCTCATCATCCTCTTTCTCTTCCTCTTCTTCTTTCTTTTCTTCTTCTTCCTTCCTTCTGCTCCCTACTTCTATCTTCTCTTCAAACTTCTCTTCTTTCCCTTTTTTCCTTCGCCTCTTTCTCCTTCTTTTTCCCACATCTAAGAGAACAGGACCGTCCTGCACTGAGCCAACTGAGCTAGGAACAACTGAATCATCTCGAACGTCCTGAAGAAAAGCCGAATCCTTAGTGTCGGCAGAGGTCACATCGTCGGGATCGTCCGCGTGTGCCCCAGAAAGCGCGCGTTGAAAAGGTGCTTGCTGCACAACGTCAACAGAACTGGACTCAAACTGGCCTTGTGCCAAACAAAGAACATCTGGAGCCCCATCATCTAACATCGCCTCCTTATCTTTCTCCACTTCTTTCTTCTCGACTTCCTTCACTGCCACTTGAGCCGCCATTAACCCAGTAAAGGGAGTGTTTAATGAGTCGGCTTGGACACTCAAAGCGCGGGAACACGAATCTCTTTGCTCTCGATCACGTCGCTGTTGTTCCATTTGCAGTCGTTGCTTTTCCAGCCAGCGCTGCTGCTGTTCGGTCCACCATTGCCGGTTTTGTTCAATCTGCGCTTGGTAACGTTGCTGTTGCTGTTCGAAATCATGCTGGATTTGTTCTTGTAGAAGCCGGAGTTGATCATCAAAAGTAGGGGACGTCATGTGAGCATCGGGTGGGGCACGGCTGTGCCTGATGATCACGGGCTGAGGGACTGGAGCTTGAGACTGGGAACGATAGTGGCTTGTAGCGAGGCTTTGTAGAAGAACTTGCTGAAGGTAGGCTCGAAGGGTCCTCGGCACCAATGAAACGGAGTTGAGAGTCTTTACTAGTAGCTCTTGTACACAACACACGCACACTCTCAAACGCGCACACTCACACACACACAACTGCTCGGTAACTCGCTAATACAAACACACACACAAAACTATCAAATTCTTCATCCACAAAACTATCAAATTCTCAACAGCTCAACGTCAACACAAGAGATTGGAGAGACATGATCCGCAAGACTTCAATGTCGATGACCTGGTGTTTGTCAAGAGTCAGATGCGTCTTCAGCACAAGGGCGGCAAGCTTAATCCTTTATGGAAGGGCCCCTGTGTCGTCCTTGAGGTTTCGCCTTTCAGTCTGCGAGTGAGAGACCCGGATGGTCGTGTAGAAAAAGCTTCCCTGGATCATGTTAAAAGGTCCGTTTTCACTGCTGCGGCGCTGTCGAACTTTGGGGGAGAGTAATGAAAGAATAACTGTTGTTCACGAGTGTTTCACTACGTATTTCCTGTGTGCGGTTCTTTGATCTTATTGTGTTGTGTTTTGTACTAGTACCAGATAAATTCTTCAGTATGTATGTATGTATGTATGTATGTATGTATGTATGTATGTATGTATGTATGTATGTATGTATGTATGTATGTATGTATGTATGTATGTATGGTTGACCCCTCTGCTGGCATTTATGATGGTGTTTTGGAGGCTTGGCAAAGCCAAACATTGTCGAGGGCAGAGTGATTCCAAAGAAAGTATGGGAAAACAAAGGAAATAAAGAAAGGTTCATGAAGATCTGCAGTACCAGATCCCAGGGAAAGACTACTGGAAGCCAGTTGGTGTTTCTTTCTACCCAACAGATCAAATCAACACAGCAGAAGCAGAAAATGATCAATCTGTGGTTGATCCAGAAAGCGACATTGAAGACCCAACACTGGCACAACCTGATCAAGTCCAATTGTCCCAGCAGCGTGTTCAAAGCACTGATGAGTCTGATGATAATGATGAAATGGAAGTTGACAAAACAGTGGTTTTCGAGACTGCGAACGAAAACGAACTTTTTGATTGCCCTGAAGAAGGGTGCAGGCGAAAATACCAGTTTTACGGAAATCTCATCAGACACCTCATCACTGGTACCCATCAGATGATTCCAGAGCGACAAACAATGCAGGATGTGGCTCAGCAAATGTATCAGAACAATCTTGAGAATATTTTCACAAGTTCAAATGACATCCATCAACAACTTGAAAGGGAGGTTGATACTGAAGAAGCGATCAATAGTCAATGCATCGCAGGACATAAGCCATTAGAACCAGGTTGGGCTCTGCGTGAATCTTCACCAAACATTCGCTTTAACTCGAACCAGGTGGCTTGGCTGGATGAGAAGTTTGATGAAGGTTGGACAGACCGAATGAAGCATAATGCTGGGACACTGGCAAAGGAAATGCCTTATGTTCGGGATTCTAGTGGTTAGCACATGAACTGAAACCTAATCCTAATTATTACATTCATGTACATATGTTGCAGCTTCACTTCGATTCCAGCCAAACGAGTACCTTACGGAGCAACAAATTATGTCCTACTTTTCACACAAAGCACGCAGTGATGGCACGGCATACATACATACATACATACATACATACATACATACATACATACATACATACATACATACATACATACATACATACATACATACATACATACATACATACATACATACATACATACATACATACATACATACATACATACATAGGCATGGGATACATGCTTAAATAGTGGTAAATTAGCGAATTTTTGGTTATCTTTGTACTTTGAGTGGAAATTTGATATGCAGAGGCATGCGTTTTTGCCACTTTCTATACACCGTTAGAAGCGCAATTCACAGGGCTATAAAATATAAAAAAATCTCGAGGGTACCCTTTTTTATTTTCGAGAAAAATCTAATTTAGTGAACTTCACCATGAAATTATTTTGCGGATTTTTTCACATTCGATGTCATGGTTAGAGAACGAAACAGCGAAACAGTACTGCTTATGCGGCAAACGAAAGCCCATGTCATGACGATTCGTTTGGCACCAAGCACAACGTTCTAGCTGCTTTGGATCGCAAGTGACACTCAGTCAAACATGACCTATTGACAGTCCGATTTTGATGGTTGCCCACACCCTGCTTCCGAGGGCTGGCTCTGCCGGACCAGGGCACCTAGAGGGCTGTGCTCTTCAGGTTTAGCACAAGTCATCGTTAGGTACAACTTCCCCAAACCGGAGGTCCCAGGCCTGAGTTCGATTTTTCGACTTGCACATAGCTGTGAAGAACAAGGGTCGATTCTCTCGCGAACTGACTCTTAAATAGCTAAAATTGCCGTTATAACAGCTAAAATTGCCCGAAATCAGTGATGTTTTACGATTTTTGGCACAAAACTTTCTTTGTGTGGTTTCTTTTCCTCTTAAAACTTAGCCTCTTTTTTAAATATTAGCAAGCAAAATTTAGTTAAATCTTCAAATTATCTCAGAAAATTCCTGGTACCCTAAATCACCTCACACTAAAGACATGAATAATAAGCATTTGGTAAAAGCTTGAACTAAATTTTTTGCAAGACATTCGAAAAGGCTGCTGTTTTTCAAACCCAATACGCATTACGCAAAGATATGCATACTTCTGGCAGAATGCGTAATAATATTGCGTAATGAAATTCAAATGCAATGCGTGCTTTGCGTAATCATATGCGTAATGCGCATACATGTAAAAGGTCATCCGCCAAAGGGGGAGGGGGGTTGGGGGTCTGGCGCCGGCCGGGGGTCTGAGCCAAAATTTTAGGAGGGGGTTGGGCACTAAAAAACGCTCAAAAATCGAAAAAATCGGAATTGTTTGGCTAAAAATCGCAAATCAAAAATTTACTTGCCAGAAAATCGGAGGGGGGGGCGAAATCGTCTCGGGGGGTCCCATCCGGGGGGCCTAAGTTGGGTGGGAGGCAGACCTCCCAGACCCCCTGTTACATGTATGGTAATGCGCATACGCATGCAACAGTACTGAACAGTCAGAAAAAATACCTATCACGAAGAACAAGTAGTACATGTTTCCGATCTACAGCTGTAGCTAGAACAAGTTTAGTGACAAACGAGCGTGAAAGCCAGTCAGTAGTGGTAGGTAGTCTAGCGTGAAAATACGGCGCGCCTATAATTCGACTGTTTTATTCGGAAAGTTGTTTTCTCTTTTAGATTGTTCTAATCCATTACTAGTTGCTAAAATTAGCAACAAGGGTTTATGGTGGCTTTGGTAAATAATTCTGCTGCAATCTAGGGGACTGGATGTGGCGTTCATGCACCATCTAAGTACCGAGGATGCTAGTACAATTGAATTCGAACTTGTGATTGGTGGAAGGAGGAGATCTATTATCTTCTATCTACCTACCACAGGTAGCTGGGGGCAACCTCCTCCAACAAATTATATGATCAAAGTATACCCTGTACAGGCTAAGCTAGGTTTCGCTGCAGAATTGCGAGGGAAGCAGCGTGCATTTCACTTATGCATGACGCACTGATCCTCCGATTTTGATACATCGACACTAACCCACCACCAATTTGGAAGTACCAGCTTCTGTTCAGCACTGTGAACAAGTTTTAGGCTTCTACATTGATTGGGGATTAGGCTTGGGATGAAGCTAAACGTACCTTTAGGATCTATCTTTAGGAATTTTAGGATCTACTAGCCTCAGCTTAAATCAGGTAGGTTTTCGCTAATGGGGGATAGTGTCCCACTATTGCCGAACGTTTTCTTACCTTTTAGCGAAAAACAGCAGCGCCGCTACTACCATTTCATCTCTGAAAATTGGCTACCGTAGTTAAAAGATAGATGTTTTCGTGTTGAGAAACTAAAGACTATGTCGAGTACGGTAGCTAGAAACGAACGGATCTAAGAGAATCGAAAAATTTTGTACAAAACAGAAACCGAGTGGATTGTGAATGGCCTATAGTTGATTTCTGTCAGAAGCGTCATCACTCCCTAGTAATAGGCAGTGATGCTAATGCACATCATACAGTTTGGGGATGTCAGGATATAATGCCCGGGGACATCACCTGCTGGAGTATGTCATTTTATCTGATCTAGAAATCATTAATAGAGGACATGAACCCACCTACACATAGGTAGGATGTCCATCTGTACATGTACTGTACATCTGTCTGTTATACATCTTACCTTAGCATCGACATGGTAAGACTGTTTGTCTGACCACAGACACATTTACTTCCAGATATGCCTGGAGAAAACTCCACCTGAGTATCGAAGGTCCCGCGTTCACCGGACTGGGGTGCATTTTGAGAGGTGGGTATAGCAAAAATTTGGTGTTTAACCGGGTTTTTTCGCCAAAAGTGCGGTACGGAGGCAGCAAACCGCTTTTTAACTGTGTGATTCGTAATATCGGCTCATTCTGGATCTCGTTTGATGGGTTCACGGCCACTGTAGCTCTAAAAGGTGGCAAGATACAATTGCTTGAATGAAGGAGCCGAAATGTGCAAATTTCGCTATGGACCGGTCACTTACTTCAGGGAGGTGGCCAGCAGGTGCATGCGAGCCGATCGGGCTCATACTTGGCACATCATAGTTTTTCATCAATTACTATTGAAGTATCATAGAAATATCAAAATCCGAAATCTGACCCTGACCAAAGTAGGGAGCTACATTGAATTTTCTCAGAAATTGCATCTTAAGTTAAATAAAATCTCACAATTAAACTTGCAGTAGTCATTACCAATCAATGTTGATTCAAATTTGCGGCAGAGTGCAGTTTTATATCTAGATCAGTTACATTGTGCTGCATCGCACTGTCAACAATTCAGGAAATGCCCAGGCAGCAGGATCATCATCTTGCGAACAACATACAATCCAAAGATATGAGGCACGCCATGTTTGCTACCAGTGACACACAATAATGAACGTGAACAAAATACAGTTGAATTTATGAGTACAGTATCACTTCTGCTGCAGTATATTCTGCTCATTGAGATGGAATACTTTCCCTGCTACTCACTGACTTGTGCATGAATGTGCATTGTATACATAGCTGCTTGTGTGGAGACCAAAAACACCTTACTAAAAGCCATACATAGTCGCTAAATTGGCTCAGTGGGTAGCTCGCTGCCTCTGAGCCACGGCCAGTAGAATTGAGGTATGGATCGTAGGACTGCGTGTATCAGTGACGCACGTTGACTAGTAGAATTTACTTGGTGAAAGACAACACAAGAAAAGGTGTAAATGAGCTTAGAATAGCTTATTTTAACATATTTTAATCAGAAACAAGCCAAAAACCTTAATTTTAACCAAAATGGGACTTCTTCGCTTGTCATCCCCTCAGCCTACCCTCAGGCGCTCCTAGCCCCCAGCCCCCTTAGGAACTTTATGAACCCCTATGAACAGTACCACTTTGTGCCATTAGTCCTCCTATTGCATATAGGCTGTTTTTGTAGGTCACCAGAGTAGCCAATGGATGAATTAAATCTGCTATACGTATATTCCCAGTTTTCATTTTGATACCGTTCACATGTAGTTTCGAGTCCGTTTCCGCATGCGTATATGGCCCCATTGAACACAGCTGATGAGCCATCATGGCTTTCTTTCATTTCAGTAACATTTCTGCTATTATAGGTCTTCGGGTCAAAAGCCACAACAGTTTTTGGTTGATTTGTTCTTCTCTTAGTGTATCCTCCTATGATGTAGACTTCTCCTTTGAAGTAGTGATGTAAAAAATTAATTTAATTGTAATTGAAAATCGCATAATTGGCCCGTTTTTAATTTCAATTCAATTAATTTAATTTAATTGAAATTCAAAAGTTGGGCCATAATTTAATTGTAATTTAATTGAAATTCGCCTGGAATTTCAATTATATTTTCAATTATTTCCTGTGGTGAATATAAGGAAATGCACAAGTATTAGAGGCGCTAATGACTTCTCATACAAAAACTCATTATTTAGGTTTGTCACCTTTTTATACTGACCTCACTTTGTTTTGCAATATTTTATGCTCTGCTTTCTATTTTATAGTTCATAAAAGTCAAAACAGTGATTTTTGGTGTATGGTAGGTTTACACCGCTTTTTGGCGAAGGTACCTAGGAAAGTGATGTTGCTCAAACCTTATTATGTACTGATGTATAATAACGAAATATCTGTAAATTTCCCCCAGAATGCCATTTTATGCGTTTTTAAAAGGCAACTTTTTATAATTTTCTCGCCTGGTTGGTCAACAGGCCAACCAGGTGTCTCCAAGCTTTTACTTGGACATTTTTCTGAGTCCTGGGTCACTGTCACTGTCTTTTAACAGCAAAAATACAACAATTTTCAAAAAATTGAAAAAATAATTGAAAAAAATTGCATAATTGAGATTTTCTGAGGTTCCATAATTTAATTGAAAATATAATTGTAATTGAAAATAATGGAAAACTATTTCAATTAATTTAATTTAATTTAATTGAAATTAAAAATGGAGCCCATAATTTAATTGTAATTGAATTGAAATTCAAATTCGATAATTTTACATCACTACTTTGAAGTACACCATTAAAGGATTCTCTCTAGGCAAAGCCAGACTATCGATCAGTTGGTTTTCGTCCTGCTTCTCCGGGTAGTTGTACCATTCTGCTCGGTAGTCGTGATCAACACCACTTACATATGTACTGCCATACACAAGAATTTTGATCACTGAAATGCCGATCTTTTAACTGTATAGGTGAGGGTGCCGATGTCACGCCATATTTGGTCCAGCTGCGTATTTGGTCCAGTCGGACCAAATATGGTGCCATATTTGGTCCGGGTCTGGCATATTTGGTCTGGGTATTAGAAGTTCCTGGAGAGCTAGTTTGGATTGGCCGGCCGATTTCTAGTTTTTGAGCTGAGCAAAAATGTAAGAGTTTGTTGTTTAGCGAATTTGAGATTGTTTGCAAGCACCTTATTGCTGTATGAATATCTGAAGTTTTTAGCAGAATTGTTCAAACTAAGATGACACAACGAACATCCCAAAACACCCAAACAGACTGGATTTCTGTGGTTACATAGGATAGTTGCCACGTTTTTGGTAATTTTTCATAAAATAAAAAATCTAAACTAAAAAATCCCTTGATTCAGTTATACTGAAAATCTGTACTTTACATAGATCAAAGTTTCTCTCTCCACTTATAGAATAGAAATGAACGGCTTGAGACTCTAAACTCTCAAAGAATGGAAATCTAACTGAGATTTTTCAAATTCTGAATTTTTTAGTTTGTAAAACTAGGACAGGACAGGACTACAAACGGCTAGACATAAGAGATTAAAGAGAAAACAAATTTGAACATGCAAACTGTAATTTAGCCAAAAATTTATGGTGTCAACCATTTTTATCTAAAATTACGAAATGAGCTGGTCTTTCGTGTCAAACTGTGTTTCGTGTCTTGTTTTCTTTTTCAGATAAGGTCTGTCTGTTATAGCTATAAAATAGGTATGCCTAATAAATGCTAAACATTGCGTGGAGATTTCACCAAACCAAACTCCAACTTGGAAAGGGTCCAGTTATCGATTTCAGGCCGCCTTGAACAAATATGCAAACATGCAAAAAATATGCACATATCTCACTTTTGCATGCATATGATATGCAATATCAATACTCACGAGAGATTGCAACAATATATTTATATGCAATATCATATGCATCGCAAAAAACGATACCATCAAAGAATAATTCGAAGGTGAAATTTCTTGTCAGGCTTCCAGCCCTTGTAAAATGCTGTATTCACTACTGTGCTTATCTCAACGCAGTTGCCATACCAAATGCAAAACGCATTGCACGCTGATAATTTATTCTCAGACGCGCTCATTGGTTTTAGCTATGTATAAAACTGCAACACAAACAGAGGAAGCAATCAGTGAGAGAGCAGGAATCAGTAGCTACTAGTAGAGTCAGAATACGTTGATAGGGAACTCGGCTTTCTTGGCCTTGAGACTCGGGTCGAACAGTCGTTCATCGAACACTCGCTCGGCGTTGGTGGCTCCTGGAGGTGCCGGCAGTACTCGCACACGCAGTCGGTCAAGCTTGGCCGGTCCTGGTTGGCGGATGATGGTGAGATTGGTCTGGCCGCGGGGCTCTATGAAACCGAATACCGGGTTGAATCTGTAGAGGTTCTCGTTGGAGCTCTTGCATTTGAATGCGATCCGCACGTTAGAGGTGTTGATGAGCTTGTGCTGGGCCGAGCCTCCCCGTGGATTCACGCGGCACACTGGTGGCTGAAGTCGTATTGGAGCGGCGACGGACGAGAACCCTGAGACCGCCGAGACCGTGGACACCTTACTCTTACTCATCTCCTATACACAACACAACAGACATAAAAATACAGTAACAGTACAGCAATCTTCGTGCATTTTATAGTCTGTGCACGCACAGTGTGAATACAGTACATCCGGGACAGTTTTTTACTGTACAGTATCTTAAGAAGAAATAAGAGTATGTATGCACTAAAACCGTCAATTTTCATAACAAGTTCAATGTTCTAATACTTCGACGACTGCATGAGAATCAGTCAAATACTATTTTACAGAGCAAAATTGAAACTTATTTAACAAAAATGCCTGCGGTAATTGCAACAACATGTAAAGGAAAACTAATCTTGACACGAACTTTTCGATGAACAGACCGCACTTACTCGATATGTCCTAGTCTCATAGGAAAAGCAAAGTAGGATAACACCCATATAAAACCGCGCTAGGCTTAGCTTAGGCTTTGTTTAGGTTCACGTTCTGTACCGGTAGAAACAAACAACTTTTCTGCTCAGCTCACCTGAATGGAAAATTTTGAAACGCTTCTGTGTATGAGCTCAATTCTTGGCGTTTGTTCTGTAAATTGGTCTTCGTTTCTAGAAAATGTAGTGGCTGACAAATTTGTAGGAAAAATCTTAGCTTGTTTGTTGCCAAATGGTTGTTAAAAATCTTTCCATTCAGGTGGATTGAACGGAAAAATCGTTTGTTTCTACCGGTACAGGTCTAGAGTTCTTAGGTTTAGGGACTGAAGATGACCGAATTTTACCTATCAAAACAATCTTAGTGTGAAATGGAAGTAGCCTATCACTGTGTGATGTTTTGAAACTAGAAATCGAAACCTTTTTTAAATTTGAATTTCCTAGATTCTGAGATTGGTGGAGATGCTCGTATTTTGTGCGTCATTATACTTTTGTACGTATACATTCCACACAATTCGGACGTCCTTTTAAAAAAACACTTTTTAGGGTAACCCCTGAAGGGAACGGGAAATTTGAAACCATCTGCAAACTGGCAAAACCTGCAAATTTTCGATGGTTTAAAAAGTCGTTAAAACTGTAAACTTTTATAAAAAGTCTGTGAGTTTGAATTAAAGACTAATCTGTCATTGCTGCCTACATTACAATCTGTCATTGCTGCCTACATTACAGAACAGTTTTCTGTGCTTTAAACCTTCGATCTAACAGTTCTACAGCGTCCTAGTATAAAAAAATCTAGTATATTGCCTAAAATTGTTGTACAAAGTAGTATAATATTGAGCTCCTGGTAGTATGCGGGACTGGCTAGGCTAGCAGTACCTGGCAACTCTACTGACAATGGCAACACTGTTCTGTAGGTACGTATAAGTTAAGCGTCAAATAGACAAATCGATTTGACGCCGCCGACGCTCTGAGGAATTTCTCGAAAAAAAATAAAAAGAAAAGAAAGAAGTTTGTTGGTGTCTGTGTGGTTAAGTGGTAGTTTGAGCGAGTAGTAGATTGTATGTACAAGTGGTCCAAGATGTCATCAGAAGGACAAGCCGATATCGCCCTGATTGGATTGGCGGTGATGGGACAGAACCTCATTCTAAATATGAACGACCACGGATTCGTGGTAAAAATGGGGCAATTTTTTCTTACCGATGCTGGGTTCCCGTACCTACTATAGTGCAAAAACAATAGCAGAAAAGCCGAAAATAATCATGACTCCAATCCGGACAAACAAGGCCGGCTAAGTTTTCTCGGATTAGGGATTGTCATGCATTTGCGAGAAAGTCAACTGAGAAAAGTTAGGCAGTTTTTTTCTTGGATCTGGCTGGTCGAAATATGTTAAAATAGATGGCAAACGAACACTAACGGTGCATGAACAAATATCATTGACCCCCTAGAACCGGAGCTATTCCCCCTCAAAGTTGGGTGGGTAGTTATACTACAGGGTGTCCCAAAAAAATGACAACATTTCTTTTTGCTGCCATTTTCGCAAATTTTGACCAAATGGTCTGAAATTTGAAACATAAGTGCCAAAAAAGTGGGAATTTTATGTGTTAAAGTTTGGTGCATCAGGACTGACCCAATCCTGAGAAATTCAAAAATATATAAAATTGAGAAATTTCAATTAAATGTAGAAACAGCATCAAAAACGAAAACTTTTATTTTTGCTGTATCTTCTTTAATTTTTGTCGAAATTGGATGAAATTTTGAATATATGCGCAGATATTTTGTAGGTCGAAAGTTCTGGCATTAATCAGTCCATATCGCTAGTACTTGGAAACTAAAGAAAATCAGCGTTTTTACTGCAGCAAAATGAAGAACGTGCAAACTCTGAGAACTAAGGGAATAACAACACCATCCAGGTGACCTCGATTTGAGTTAATACACTGCTGCAACCGTTTCCCATAAGCATCACAAACATTTCTTAGCATGGTTGGGGTATGGGGTGACAGACTGAATTACGCTTACAGGAGCTTCATTACAGCTAAGGAGCGCGAAAATCAATGTTGTCGTTGTATTGTGATCGGGATTTTTTATGTCAAGAGCTGGGCTGGGTTCATGAGCCAACTTTTGATCTACAAATCAACCCGTTATTCTGCGCATATATTCAAAATTTCATCCAATTCCGACCAAAATTAAAGAAGATACAGCAAAAAGAAAAGTTTCTATTTTTGATGCTGTTTCTACATTTAATTGAAATTTCTCAATTTTATATATTGTTGAATTTCTCAGGACTGGGTCAATCCTGATACACCAAATTTTAACACATAAAATTCCCACTTTTTTGGCATTTATGTTTCAAATTTCAGACAATATGGTCAAAAATTGCGAAAATGGCAGCAAAAAGAAATGTTGTCATTTTTTGGGACACCCTGTACTTTCCAGACCATTTTTCGATGTTTACTCAAACGATCACCATTCACTAGTTACTCTAGATGCAGAATTGGGTTGCACATGGTTCGATAGCTCTGACACTAGCCTTTCTGGCAATTGTGGCATAAGTTATAATAATTTTTCTGGCATAATCGTGTGGCAATTTCCCTAAATTTCGTATTTTTTGGAGAATATCTCGTTAAGCGGGTATGCTCCGGACATTTGGCATGCAGCGCCAGAAAGGCAAGTATCAGGGCTATTGAACCATGTGCAAACCAATTCTGTATCTAGAGAAACGAGTGAATTGTGATGGGTTTTTTTGGTGAGTGAACATCGAAAAATGGCCTGGAAAGTGGCTACCCACCCAACTTTGAGGGGGAATAGCTCCGGTTCTAGGGGTCACTGATGTTCGTACATGCACCGTTGATGTTCGTTTGACATATTTCGGTTACAGCCGGATCCGCGAAAGAACTGCTTAACCACCTTGACTTGTAGCTAAGTTGACTTTTTCGCAAAATGCATGTTACCTAACTAAAGCAAAAAAGCTAGAGAAAAGCTGATCCGTAGAAAATTAATGTGAATTATTAGGGTAAACCGCGGCTTTAGTACCTATCCTATGATTGCGCTGGTTTATTGCCAGACTCCAGGCAACACGACCTTACCAAATAGAAGGGATCTAATGCTGATTGCCACTGCTATGTTGCTTGAAAATATCGTTCTCTTATCGGCTGAAAACTTTATGTAAGATAAGCAGAGGTTCCAATGTCCCAAAGTGGTCAAGTTTTGTATTATTTTGCTGCGTAGACCTTTCTCTTTCCATTGATCCCGAGATCTCCCGATTTTTCCGGCCCATGCATGAACTCAATACGGAAGTACAGCCAGAAATGGACCTAATGAATGCTTCTTAGATCCCATTAAAAAAGGCAAATGCATCAGCTTAACCGGAAACCTCTAATCATACATGTGCATGGGGGGTGCCCAGGGGGGGACGAAAACAAAAATCTACTAAACGTTGCTAGAGGCTGCTAGATAGCCTCCAGATGCGTTTTTAAGCCACGGAAATCAATTTTGGCAACTACGCAACTACGCACCCTTCCTCCAGGCAACTACGCACCAAACCCGAATTTTTTTCAAATTTTCCTGGAAAATTTCAATTTTTTGACAATGTTTCTGTCAGAAAAGTGGTTTTTGGGCAATTTTTTATCGAAAATTTGATTTTTGCGGCAAATTTCTTAATTTTATCCAAAAATTTCGAATTTTTCGCCAAAGTTTTTGGGCAAAAATTTAAATTTCCCGCCAAAATTTGAATTTCCCGCCGAAAATTTGCACCTATATCCAGGCAACTACGCACCGAGACCTGGCCGTACCCCCCTGAGCCGCCGACCATGCACATGTATGCCTCTAATGAATATATTCGCCTTGGAAAACTTTCAAAATTTCCGGAAATTTTGCTCTTTTTCCGTTGGAAAATTTCCACGGAACATCTCTACTTTGTACACCCAAAAATTGAAAGGGTCCCAAAAATCGCCTATTTGGCCTAAAAAGCGAAAATTGTCGACTGAGGGGAATGGTATTCCCATGTTCGGGGACTGTACTGGTCAGACATGGGCTAGCATTTCGGCTGATGGGGGGTAGAATTTTCAATTCCTGATGGGGGGTAGGAGCGCCTGATGGGGGGCTGAGGGGTGGTAAGCCAAAAAGTCCGATTTTTGGCGAAAATCAGGGTTTTTTGGCTTATTTTTCATTAAAATAAGCTAAAATTAGCTATTCTGAGCTCATTTACGCCTATTCCAGGCATATTTTTATCATAATTTTCTATACAAAATTCTTCCCAAAAATTCCTGATGGGGGTAGCGGCCGGCTGATGGGGGTAGATCAGAGCCTGATGGGGGGTCAACCCCCCTCAGCTCCCCCCTTTGCCCATGTCTGGTACTGGTACCACATCGTCGCCACTATGGTAAAACGAGCCAAGTAACAGAAAGTCGAAATCGAGAAAATCGCGTTTTAAATATTTGTTACATTTTCGTGAATTAGCTTCAATATCAGTTTAAATAAATTTTACCTAAAATACAAGTACATAATTGGTGTGCAAAACATTCTGCATGTGTCAGTTGTGTTAAATTAAGTCAGCTAACAGGAAAAGCACAAAGCACTTGGCTCATTTTACCAGGATCACCTGGTGATGTCCGTGCACATGCCTCTGATTACATGGCTGTATCTCCTGACACAGAGCCAATTTTGACTTCGTTCCTTCGCCAAAACGTTTTAGGTGCTTTAGCTATAGTTTTTCGCACTTAACTCCATTTTTTCTTTTTTTTTAAAGTTTAGTATTGTTAGTAACTAACCAGGTAAGACTACCCGGCACGGGGGCTGAACAATCAACACGCCCCATGCCCCAGATGCAGCAATCAGCATGCAACGATAACAAACTGGCTGCACCAGGACATACGCCCCAGGGGACGGCTGTGTAGATGGGCCAAGAGGCGCGCCCAATTCCTCATTGGCACGGATAAGACGGCCGGCCTCAGACAACACCAGGTCAGAGGAGTGAGTGAGCGCGTTTAGAAGTTCAGCTGGCACACGCGCCACATGCCAGCCTACGTGCCATCGACTCCTCTTTGCGACTAACACGGGCCGCGCCGAGGGGGTGAACGTGTGCAGTCGCCTCGCTACACACGCACACAGCAGTCTGTGGCCTAACCACTCGACCAACTGTGTTGGCAACTCCATTTTTTTCATTTTGTTACTTGGCTCGTTTTACCATAGTGGCGACGATATATGGCACCATTCCGTTCAGATTTGGTGGCATAAGTTGCTGAGTGTATATTTAAAATCGGTCTAGGTGTGTGCATTCAACCGAACCGTCAGTAAGGTGGACGATTTTCTGTCGAACGAGGCCAAAGGAACCAAGATAGTGGGCGCACATTCCCTGGAAGAAATGGTCTCAAAGCTGAAAAAGCCGCGCCGAATTGTCTTACTGGTCAAAGCTGGCAAGGCAGTCGATGACTTCATTGGCAAATTGGTGAGGTTGCTTTTACAAAGACTAGCCATTAACTCTTCCTTAATTTCTTGTAGGTTCCGCTTTTGGAGAAAGGCGACATCATCATTGATGGAGGCAATTCGGAGTACGTCGACAGCAATGTAATCGCTTAAACATTATTAATGCCTTCATGTTATTGTGAAAATTCTTGGGGCTACCCAATAGAGGTTTTAGGGGCTAAAACAAGCATAAACTGGCAAAAAGGCTGCTACTAAAAACACTGTTTTGTCTAACAACATCAGCAGCGGAAACGCTTAAAATTCGGTTACCAAAGGTCTTTTACACAGTCTGGCATTTTATGGTTCTGGCACCATGCATATGGTGACGGTACCATGCATACATGTAACAGGTCATCTGCCGAAGGGTGGAGGGTGGTTATGGGGTCTGGCGCCGGCCGAGGGGTCTGAGTCCAAATTCTGGGAGGGGATGGGCACTAACAAACGCTCAAAAATCGAAAAAATCGCAATTTTTTTACTAAAAATCGCAAATTTGGGCTGACATACAGCTAAAAAGTGCTGTTTTGCAGGCGATTTTGGCAATTTTTGTGTCTGAAATTGTAACTTTGCTCAAAAAATTACTTGCCAGAAAAATCGGAAGCGGGTCGGCAAAATCGTCTCGGGGGCTGGCCTCAGTCGGGTGGGAACAGACCCCCTGTTGCATGTATGGTACCATATGGTACCGGTAGTGTACCATATGGTTGGTACCGGTACCCAGATTACTGGTATCATATCGTCGCCGCTATGGTAAAACGAGCCAAGTAACAGAAAGTCGAAATCGAGAAAATCGCCTTTTAAATATTTGTTACATTTTCGTGAATTAGCTTCAATATCAGTTTAAATATTTTTTACCTTAAATACAAGTACATACTTGGTGTGCAAACTATTCTGCATGTGTCACTTGTGTTAAATCAAGTCAGCTAACAGGAAAAGCACAAAGCACTTGGCTCATTTTACCAGGATCACGTGATGATGTCCGTGCACATGCCTCTGGTTACATGGTTGTATCTCCTGACACAGATCGAATTTCGACTTCGTTCCTTCGCAAAAACGTTTTTAGTTGCTTTAGCTATACTTTTTCGCACTTAACTCCATTTTTTCTTACTTATATATACTCGCTATACTTTTTTGTTACTTGGCTCGTTTTACCATAGTGGCGACGATATGTGGTACTAGCGCCATAATAGTACTCCCACGTTCGAGGACTGTGGTGGTACCTTATGGTGCCATGGTACCACCCCATTCAGATTTCATGCCATATGTGGTACCTGCGGTCGGCACCCACGGTCATGGATAGGGGTACCATGGTACCACCACAGTCCCCGAACGTGGGAGTACAATATAAATATGGTGCCAGTACCATGTACGGCGTTAAGTGCCAGAGTGTTTTAAGCAGATTTTGTGCTAAAAATAAACTGTTTTCTGAGCCGGTTTTGTTAGCGCTTACTAGTGCTTCTATTTTCGGGTCGGTATCTCTAATTTCTCTCTCGGGCTTGCTCTGGTTAATGACAGTGCGGCACTTAACGCCGTTTATGGTACTGGCACCATATATGGTACTGATACCTAGGCTATGGTACCGCCACGTTCGGGTCCTGTGGTCGTACCATAGAAGGTAGCGGTACCGTAAACCGCGTTAAGTGCCAGACTGTAGAAAAAATGGCTCCATCATTATCGTATATCATTCAAGAACAGCTGATGATAGAGTACAGATTAATAATTTCAGAGACGATGCAAAGAGCTGCGTGCCAAAGGTCTGCATTTCGTGGGTTCCGGGGTGAGTGGCGGGGAGGAAGGTGCCCGAAACGGTCCCTCTCTAATGCCCGGAGGCGCTCCAGAAGCCTGGCCTCACATAAAGCCTATCTTCCAAGCCATAGCTGCTAAAGCGGATGGTGAACCTTGCTGTGATTGGGTATGTAGTCGATTTTGTTGCAATGGCAACGTTTTGCTTCTCTTTTGTACCTTTCTCAAGTACTCAGTTTATGGTGTTAGTCTGTGATCGGCGTGTAGCTCAGTGGTTATAGCGCTGCGTAGGGTTGTTGTTAAGGAGGCTGCCGGACCTTGTGTCTCTTCCTGCTCTATAGCAGTTGGCTACTCCTAGTCCGAAAGGACAAAAAGTTACAACAACAAGTGGTCAGTGGTTTAGGTGGGTTCGGACGGTGCAGGACACTTTGTCAAGATGACCCACAATGGCATAGAGTATGGAGACATGCAGCTTATCTGTGAGGCCTATCATTTGATGAGAGATGCAGTCGGACTATCGCACGATGAAATGGCCCAGGTATACACTGATTCTAGAGGCCCATTTGAACTTTTGTCACCATCCATGTACTAGGGGGTTTGGGGTTATCTCCCCTGCTGAAAAGGCCAAACCCCCCTCACCCCCAACCAAAAAATACAAGTACTAGTAGTGGCTCCAGTACTAACAAACTGGCTCGGAAATCACTAATTTTTAGCCTAAAATTCGCTTGAAAAGCCTTTGGAAAACGAATTTGGCGTTTCTATTGCTGATATTTAGAGAAATCGGGCTTTTTGGAAGCCCTTTTTGTCATTTTTTGGTTGTTTTTAGCTCTAAAACGCTATTTGGCAGCTTAAAATTTGCTGAAAAAAACGTGCTAAAACGCATTTCCAGGGTTTTGGAGCTTTTTGAAGATTTTGGACTCCCTGTGGGCGAAGCCCCCTTGCAAGGCGACCAGAGCAAACCCCTCCCCAGGTCAGCCCGGAGCTGTTACATGTATGTCTGTCACCAATCTGGCACTGGCACTTCTTAAATCGCTATCAACCACACAATTTAGACTAGGGCGGGCTGGTTAATTGGCATTAACCGTCCACCAAAGTCTAACTTGAGTGGTTGGCAGTCGGCCTTTGCACTTGCCTGCTGTGTATATAAGAAATGTTTCAGGTGTTCGATAGTTGGAACAAGACGGAACTAGATTCGTACTTAATCGAGATTACCTCCAACATACTGCGATTCAAGGATCAGAGCGGAAAGTCGGAAGTGACCCGAATTCTAGACACCGCTGGTCAGGTGGGCTAATTAATTGAGTTTGACCTATGGCCAGTACCGAACGGTGAATTAAGAAAAGAAAAGAAATACTTCAATTTCCTGAGACATGCTGCACCAGTTTTGTTGGTTTCAGAAGGGCACCGGTAAATGGACGGGTATAGCGGCGTTGGAGTACGGTATTCCGGTGACTCTGATTGGCGAGGCGGTGTTTGCGCGTTGTCTTTCCTCCCTCAAATCCGACCGCGTCACGGCCAGCAAGCTTCTGGCCAAACCTGACGCCGATTCGAGCTCTGTGATCAAGGACAAAAAGCAGTTCATTGAGAAAATTAGACAGGTCAGCCGAACCCGTCCGGTTTGCGTTTATGGTTTGAGAGTAGCTTTGAAGTGAGTTTGACAAATCAAGAGAATCCGTCCGCTTTATGTTCCAGTTTTCTAAGTTTAAGAGCAGTTTTGAGATTGTTTATACAATACACGAGAACCCGTCCTGTTACTGTTTCATATTTCTGTTAAGTTATTTGTAATAGTTTTGTTTGTTTTGTTTCTCATTGCCATTCGAGTTGTAGATTTTTTCCATTTCAGGCTTTGTATGCGTCAAAGATAGTCAGCTACGCACAAGGCTTTATGCTAATGCGTCAGGCATCGGAGACGTTCAGCTGGAACCTGAACTACGGCAGTATAGCGCTGATGTGGAGAGGCGGCTGTATAATTCGAAGCGTTTTCCTGGGTAAAATCAAACAAGCATTCGATAAGAAGCCGGATCTCAAGAATCTTTTGCTGGACGACTTTTTCAAGGACGCCATGAAGAACTGTCAGGTAAAATCTTTTATTTTTGCCAGAAATCAGGGTTTCTGGCATACATGGGCCGGAAAAATGGGCTCGGGTAGTCAAAATCCGAAAATTTGGGGGTGGCCTGCCGGTTTGGGGGGTCGCGGCGATTTTGGTGGGTGGGGTCCAGAACAAAAGTCCAAAAGTCGGGTTTAGGTGTGTGTGGTCGAGCCCAAGTTGGGGGATGTTCCCCCACGGCCCATGTATGCTTTTTCTAGTGACACACACTACGCAGTAAGAGAATCTGGCAATAAAGTCTGATTAGCCCACTGTAGTAGGCAACTGTTTTACTGCTGGGTTATTTGTCTATCACATCACACGTTTGGTCTTGCTCTAACTGTTGGGTTCGTCAATAAATTTGCTGAAATTGCCATTAAACACATCTGCACGACCTCAGAATTTTTGTTGACAAAATTTTGACCAAGTCTTTTTGTTCACAAAATTTTGACCAAGTCTCTCGCTTCGACCATACATGTCTGCCCCCACCCGACTTAGGCCAGCCCTGAAAAGTAATTTTTTTGCGATTTTTGCAATTTCAGACACAAAAATCGCCTGTAAAACAGCACTTTTTAGCTGTATTTCAGCCCAAACTAGCAATTTTTAGCCCAAAAATTGCGATTTTTCTATTTTTGAGCGTTTTTTAGTGCCCAACCCCCTCCCAGAATTTGGGCTTGTCGGGGCCGTAAACCACGGCGTTAAGTGTTTCACAGTTCCGTAGACAGTACAGTGGACTGTTTAGAAGGCTTGGAGAGATGTGGTATCGGCGGCCGTACAACTCGGAGTGCCCACTCCAGCCTTCAGTTCGGCTCTGGCCTTCTACGACGGATACAGGACCGAATCCCTGCCGGCCAACCTTATTCAGGCAAGTCTTTGTCGTATTATTGGCTTCCCTACCACCCAATAGATAAAGAGGTAAGATTACATTTATTAGAATTGTTCAGACGAACAAATGCATTCCGGTGACAGATTTGTCCGTCTTGCAGTCAGGCACTCAACGCCGTTTTCGCGTTTTGGCCACCGCTAGTTTACGCTATCCCGTGTGTCACGGCGGTCCCGGCATCCGTGAGAACGGTTGTCTGTGGGTTGGAAACCGGTCGAAGCGACTGTAAAGCGAAGTAGTCGACGTAAAGCCCAACCCAGACCGCCGAAAGCCGGTGATGGCCAGTAGGTAAATGGGAACCGAACCGGCGCTGTCGTTGCACCTAATGGCAGCAAAGGGGAGGGTTGTTTGTAGACAGGGCTACCCCATTGAAGGGCTCTGAAAAGAGCCAGGGGTGTCCTGAGCTGTCCGAAAGACAGTGGAACTCAAACACAAACAAACAAGCCGTTTATGGTACTTGCACCATATATGGTGGTGCTACCATTACCATATAAATGTACCAGTACCTAGGCTACTGGCACCATATATGGTACCCCGCGTTCGATTACGTTTGGTCAGGGTAGTAGTACCAGCATGTATGGGTATGCATTTAACAGGTCATTCGCCGAAGTCTGAGCCCAAATGTGGTTGGACACTAAAAATCGTCAAAAATCGCTAATTGGGGCTGAAATACAGCTAAAAAGGTGGTGTTTTGGCAATTTTGTGTTTGAAATTGTAGAAAATCGCAAAAAACTATAGTGACCAGAAAAATCGGACCGGGTCGGGAAAATCGTCTCGGGGGATCTTACCTAGGTCGGGTGGGTGGCAGACCCCCTGTTACATGGGTAGACGTACCATATATGGTGCCAGTACCCTAAACCTCGTTAAGTACATGACTGTCTTAAGTTGTTTTATTAAGCAAAAAGGTCTGACCTAATTGGTCTACGGGCGTTTCCACAGAGGATTTGGTACCGCGGACAGTTGCCCGCTTCGTGCCCAGTTACCAGACTAGGTCACATCGCTTTGTAGCTTCACTGTAGCAGTTGGGTTTAATAGAGTTTTCTTTGGCTAGCCCGTAAACCGCGCGCCAGACCCAGCAGCTTCGTAATAGCGGCTGCTTATATTATCGGTCGCCTATTTTGAAACATTAACGCAACGGGTTTTTGTCGCTCAACGAAATTGCAATCGGTTGTGATGTTTTTCTTCTTTAAAAAATCAATAAAAGCAGTACATGGATGGGCCGGGGTAGGTTTGCGGAGTTGCCCTTCCGTTCGCCGGCCAATACCCCTCGGCTGCCGATCGTACCCCCTCCCAGGTGGAAAAATTTTTTCGGAAAATAGACTTTTTGGACCCCCCTCCGGATTTTTCTTGCCAGCTCTCATCAAAACGAAAATGCCAAATTCGATTACCAAAGGCTTTTTGATCTAAAAAATAGTGATTTCTGAGCCAGTTTGTTGGTACTGGAGCTGCTACCATACATGGGCCGGGGTTTACCCCTTTACCTCGCGAGCCGATACCGCTCGGCCCACCATACCCCCACTCCCTCCCGACCCCCCATGCGAGACGACCTCTAACTCACTGGATTTCGTACCCATGTATGGCTGCTACTTAGTACTGACTAGTATTTTTGGGTGGCAGGATTCCGTAAACTGCATACATGTACTAGGGGGGTTGGGGGGTTACCCCCTGCTGGAAAGGCCAAACCCCCCTCACCCCCCACCCCGAGACAGGTTAAGGGACCCCTCCCCTCGACCAAAAATACAAGTACTAGTAGTGGCTCCAGTATTAACAAACTGGGTCAGAAATCACTAATTTTTAGCCTAAAATTCACTTGAAAAGCCTTTGGAAACCGAATTTGGCCTTTCCACTGCTGATATTTAAGAAAAATCGGTGTTTTTTGGAAGCTCTTTTTGTCATTTTTTTGCTTGTTTTTAGCTTTTAAACGCTATTTGGCAGCTTAAAATAGCGATTTTTAGCGTCCTTACTGAAAAAAACGTGCTAAAACGCATTTCTAGGCGTTTTGGAGCTTTTCGAAATTCGGGACCCCCCACCTGGGCGAAACCCCCCCCCTCGACCCCCCACCTGAGGAAACCCCCCCCCCCCCCCACCTCCGTCCCCCCAGGTCGGCCCGGAGCTGTTACATGCATGCTCCTGGGGTGAGGTTTGGCGTTTCGAGAGCGGGTAACCCCGTTGTACCATGCATGTAATAGGTCATTCGCCAAAGAGGGAGGGGGTTGGGGGTCAGAGCCCAAATACTAGGACCTCAAAGGACGCAAAAATCTTCGACTAAAGATCGTCAAAGCGCTTTCTAATTTAGGCCCAAATACAGCAAAAAGCTGTTTTACAGGCGGATTTAGCAATTTCAAAATTATTTGTCGGAAAAATCGGAGGGGGGGTCGAAAAAACATCTCGGCGGGGTCCCCGGTGGGTGGGAGCAGCCCCCGCACCCCCTGTTACATGTATGCCCAATACATGTACGTTTTTACCTTAAAGGATAATACAAATAACGCTAGCGCATTGAAATTCAAGTAAAAATTAAGCTTTCTCTTTAAATACTCTTCTCTTGTCTATTTACTATTACCAACTGAGTCATTAGTTCGTCTGAACGTTTCAATTGCCAATTTCGAGGAACCAGCAACTTTAGTTTTTTCGCCTGTCTACCGTAAAAGTTCTAATAATAGCGCTCCCACGCGCACTACTATCAACGGTTTGTACGTATTTCCAATGTAGAATACTGCCCTTTGAGACAATTTTGTTTGATTAAGCTTGTAAACATTAGTCAGACTAAAACTCATATAAAGATTGCTTGTGTTTAAGACTAAAATAGCCTGCATTTTCAGAAAAAATTAGGATACTTGACATGGCCAATGTAGCATTGAAATAATAGCGCAGGGCTATTATTAGAAGTTTCAGATATCAGTTTTTGCTCCGTCTATCTATCAGTCTAGTCTAGAATTTTGTCTTCCAACCAGTTAATTGGCGCTGCACCCACCTACACAGAGTGTAAAGTAGAGTTTTACAGGCGCAGCGCGACTACTTCGGGGCGCATACTTACGAACGCGTGGACAAGCCCGGAACGTTCGTGCACACCGACTGGACAGGCCACGGCGGAAGGGTTACCTCCAATGCCTATATCGCCTGATATTCCTCCTACTACTAACTAAATACCGCTATTTTACGGTGGCACAGTATAATTTGATTGCTTAAGCAATAGCAATCTTACATCCTACTGTATGGGTACCAAGTATCAGTCTACCCCCAGCTACTATAAGTCTAAATGAGTAAAATAACAGCTTCAAATTATTCTGCTGCCCAAGTTTTACACTGGTTGAGATGCGTGCTTTGAACTACTGAAGTTAGGCAAGTGATAGATGTAGCAATAATAATAATAATAATAAATGCGTCAAGTCAATCAAGCGTTACGGTTCCGAGTGACTGTACTGTACTGTTTCAAGTGTTTCCGTTGCTAGCTTCTATTCCAGATTTCGAGTTGTGATTTATTCTTTCTTGTCCGCTGCTAAGTTCCTTATCGTTTGTGTTCTAATTGTTCTCGTCTTTTGCGGTCGAATAAACTGTTCTTGTGAGAACCCGTTACGCTCTGGTTTCGAGTCAACCTTACGTCTTCAGATGCGCTTAGATTTGTGCTTACTTGTACGATATATGTATGTATTCAATTTTATTTTAGCAAAACCTTAAATACCATACATAGTACCGTGTAAACAGCTCTATACGGTAGTTTATTGACGGCCGCAAGCAACCGCGCTCTCAGCTGCCGGGGCCGCCGGTGACACACACTATAGACAGAATAAATAAGGTAGCCAAAAACTACGACTCCATTCAAACATCCAGAACGACTCAATAATTCACAATCGCTAATAAAAGGCATTAGTCTAAGCTCTTGAGCTAGCTACTAAAAATCAAAGTCTGGCCGCTACCAGAGCACCGATCAATCAGTGTTTGCTTAATTTGTTAGCGCGTTCGAGCCAAATTGGCAGGATTGAGTTGGCCGTAAAAAAGCAGCTCTACCACCATTCGGTCAATATTCAACTGGCCTTTTTAGGTCTTCTCTTGCGTGCTCGAAATTATTGCGTGAGCGGTCCGGCCGAATCGGAAGTTAACTCCGCCCACCCGCCGATAGGGCAAACGGCTCTATTAAGCTCGATTCAGTCCGTTTCCGCCGGGTCCAAAGCCGCGCAAAAATGGACCCCACCAACGGTACGGAACCCGACGAGAGTGTATGGGAATCGTTGTTGGGCTACTTTTCGCTGTTTTGTAGCTTTTTCTTAGTTCTCATTAGTATAATTGGTCTATTCGGTAATGGAATGTCTATTGCGATCTACCTACAACCCACCTTTCGTCAGACTTCAATCAATATCTTTCTGGCAAGTCTTAGTGTGGCTGACTTTTTCCTGCTTATGCTCTCTATTCCGGTTTATGCGGCCGGACCTATGATGACCTATGCGGAAGATAAGACAATTGTGGAGAGAGTCTACAATATCTGCGTGGTATATGTGTACCCGTTCACGTACTTTTTCCAATGTTGTTCTATCTGGTTGTTGTTGGCTATTACTGGAGAGAGATGGCTGGCTGTATGTAGACCGCTGAAGATGAGAACCTACTCGACTAGGTAAGGTTCGTATATTTCTAACATTGTACATAATGGGGGGACTGCGTATAGTATATCCCAGAAAACATTTTAACCGCCTTTTAGTACAAGTTTCTGTACGTTTTTAGAACTTCTGACACTAAAATTGAGCTGTTGAGATGTTTTTGAGGCTCAATTAGCGTGTTTTTTTGAATTTTTGGCCTAAAACTGTGATTTATTAGCGTTTTTAGTACTCTTCCTACTATTGGCAAGTCCGACTGAACCTGGATCTATTAATAGGTTTTTAACCTGAAATTTGTGGACTTGAACCTGAACCTGAACCTGTTTTATTTCAGCCGGACTTGAACCTCTTCCGTTTTATTTGATTTACTCAATAATAAACACAACTGAATTTTTGTAAGAATTTCATTTCTCACCGTACCGAAATTTTCCGAAGCAAAAAGTATAGAAAATATACGTATTACACATAATTTCACAAGTCCGGGTTACTACGGTATGTACATGTATAAACTACGGTATCCCAAATTTCAGACGTCGAGTATTGTCAGTGATTCTAACGGTCATCCTAGCGGCCACTGGCTACAACTTAATTCGGTTCTGGGAATACAGACTGGAAAATTATTCGGCACAACCGTTGCTACACGACGACCACCATTTCCTATTGTGGTACAGTACCGTTGCTTACTTTATTACCAGCTACGTAATACCTCTTACACTGATGGTAACACTGAACAGTCAGATTGCCAGGGAACTGGCCAGGGCTGACAACCACCGGAAACATATGACCGCAGGCGAGAGGGCTGAATGTGCTGCCGCCAAAATGCTACTCTACGTCGTTTTGAGTAAGTTATTATAACCTTTTGGAATGGTTTTTCTTCTTTTATTACCTCTTGAAATGTTTTTTGTTCTACTATCTTTTGAAATATTTGTTCTTGTTTTATAATCTTGAAATAGTTAATACCTCTTGAAATAGTTTTCTTGTTTTATAATCTTTTGAAATGGCTTTTTTCTTTAATTTATTACCTGCTGAAATGGTTTTTCATTTTATTACCTTTTGCAATGGTTTTTCCTTTGATCTATTGCCTCATGAAATGTATTTTTTGTTTTATTATCTTTGAAGTGGTTTTTCCTTTGAAAATATGGACTTTTAGCTGGCTGTGCCCGTTCCATACAGTATGTCCCAACACATGTGTGGTTGCTATTGTAGCTTTAGGTGCTTAGGCAGCTCCAGTCGGTTCCCATTTACCTGCTCGCTCTCACCACCTTTCGGTGGTCTGGGTGGGGCTCTGTGCCGACGACATACTCTTTGCGGCAAGAAACTTCCCGCGCCGAGAGGATGAGCGCACGACGACTATGCGGCTAAATCACTACACCAACTGTGCCGGCCTCCCTTTCGGTTACTGTTACATGTATGCAATCAATAATGTCCATTTCATTCTTTAGTTGAAATGGTTTCTGTCTCAAAAACCCGGACATTACGCTCCGGTTGCTCCTAAACTACAACTGAGTATACATTTACGCACCAGTTTATCGATTTTCGACTGTTTTTTTCTGCCGCCACCAGTAGGAAGGAAGAACTAATTGTCCAAATGCAACAATAGAACTTGATTTTAAGTCGCTCTGGGAGTTCTGATTGGGCCGAAAACTCAGCTACCGTAGTAAAAGCCTTCCACTTTTAGCTTTCATCTGCTGCTACAGTTTCTCCCTCTTCGTCAACGTGCTAGAAGTGATGAACCCGGAAATGTTCAAGACCCCGCTCGGCTTTGCGCTCAGCGACCTCAACAACGTGATGGTGGCCCTGAACGCAGCCAGCAGTTTTGTGTTCTACGTAAAGTACGGTAGTCGCTACCGTCTTAGCTTCAAGTTTATCTGCTCCCAAATGTGTTGTCCGTGCTACTACCAGAGACTGATAACCCGCCAGCGTCTGTACAAAGCCATTTCGCGAGTCACCCAAGGACCGGCCCTGAGTCACGCCACCGAAAAACGACCCCGGCTGCAGAAAGACCGAAGGAAGACTGGTTCCATGACCTCTCTGAATCGGTTTACTGATTTGACTCTCACACAGCTCTTACTGCGTCGACAGAGGGACAGGGAGTGAGGTGGGGATTGAGGCGTTTGGTTAGGATTTTGCTTTATATGTTTGCGGGGGTCAATCAACAAATGTAAATAAGCTTTTTTGCCTAACGAATGAATAATGCTTACTGTATGTGTTTTGTATTATATATAGTAAGTGGTACTGTACATGCATTGCAATTTGCTCTACGTGTGCGCTTTTGCCAAAGACGTTATTTATATTTGATTATTTTATCAGTTCATTAATTCAATTAGTGATGTAAAAATTAATTTTATTGTAATTGAAATTGGCATAATTGGCCCGTTTTTAACTTCAATTCAATTATTTTAATTTAATTGAAATCAAAAGTTAGGCCATAATTTAATTGAAATTCGCCCGGTAGAGGAAGATATTTTAACACATTTTAGGCATTTGATTTTGATATGGTATGGTACATAATGCATAGTATTTTGAATTGGGTTTGGTATGGTACATACTAAATTGAAAAACTGATTTTAATAATAGTAAAATTTTGGTATGGTAGGAATCCCCGGATGTATATACACGCATATTGTACGCATACGTGTCCATTTAATTTTTTTATTTATGTATATTCAAATTTGGCGCATTTTATTCAGGTTCCATCCATACTACCACCAGTACGTATAGCACTGCGAAGAAAAATAAAGCTTATATTTACTCAACTTTCACTTGATAAGCCACTGCGAAGTAATGCATTCCATCCGTTTGTCTTTTTGCGAACAGAATCAACAATTTGTCCGAGTAACTTCTCTGTTCCAATCTATAGGCCCCAGATTTGACATCATTGGCATAATTGATGCTTAATCCGTCTTTACCATCTAAGGCTTTCCCATCTTGGCCGTACGCCAAAATCTTCATCGTCTGAGTTTGGTTGGAAAATGCGGTTACCACATAATTCAGGCCGGATTTTAGCAATTCCACAGGGAGTTTGCTCTGATGCCAAGGTGCAGGCTTGCTTTCGGTTAATCTTGCAACTGGAAATTGCTTGACTAGGGAAGTTCCGTTGGACCGTAGTTTAAACTCCAACAAACAACTAGTAAAGTTCATGTCAATTGTCTTGTGCACATGCAAATCCATAAAAACCAGTAGACTCTGGTCTGAGACCATTTCTACTTGCCTAACTAGGCAAGTGACATTGTTACACAAGTCCAAATTTGGCAGTCGGTAGGTAGTATTAGTGTCGACACTGGTCAGTTCCATATCTAGGTAATAATTCTTGAAACTACCCGACCCATGATTGACTTTGTGGTCAGGCGAACTGCAGAAAAACAACTTCCATGGAAGTGCTTGTCCAGTTATTTTGAAGCCCCAGAAACCGCACGAAACTGAATGGCCGACCGATTCTGTGAACTTGCGCTTCGAAAAATAGTCATAAGTCGTACACTGTACATGGTTTTGTTCGGAATCCATACAAGAACACCAGTTGGTGGTGTGCGAACAGTCATTTGTTCGACAGCCCATTAGGCTGTACACAATGCAGTCAGAATTAGGTTTAGACTGCACTTTTTGCTTCTCTGCCCGGCTGGGGGGACAGTGGGAGTCAAATAAACTGTGTATGTTGGTGCTGAGGTTGACACCTAACGAATCGGCATCCAAACTTTTGACGTAAGCGTCGGGGATTTTCATTGGTTGTTGTTGGTCTAGTTCCACTTGTTGCGTGATTATTATCATGTTGTCTATGGCATCGTAGATTAGGTGGGGTGGTCTGAAATATTTTTTCTAAACTTTAGAACTACAGTTAGGCACTAGCGCCGTTTATGGTAGCGACACCATATATGGTACCACCACAGTCGCCGAACCTGGGGGTACCATATATGGTACCACCATACATGCAACAGGGGGTCTGGGGGTCTGCCCCCCCCCCCACCCGACTTAGGCCAGACCCCCTCGGATGCCCCCCCCCCCGAGACGATTTCGCCGACCAAATTAGCGATTTTTGGCGATTTTTAGCCCAAAAATTGCGATTTTTTCGATTTTTGAGCGTTTTTTAGTGCCCTACCCCTCCCAAAATTTTGGCTCAGACCCCCCGGCCAGCGCCAGACCCCCCAACCCCCCTCCCCCATCGGCGGATGACCTGTTACATGTATGGGTACCACTACCCTACGTAGGTACCGCTACCATATATGGTGTTTGTACCATAAACGGCGTTAAGCCTGACTGAACTATTAACAACAAGTTGGACCACAAAAAGAGGATTTGCATGCTTCTAAATAACGATATTGCTTGAGAAAGTGTTCAAGTGCGAACAAGTTCATTCAATTGTTATAGGTAACAGGGGTCTGGACTCTGGAGTCTAGCCCCACCCGACATAGAGCATTTAGACCCACCGATCTGGAGCCTGAGACGATTTTTCCCACCCTCTCAGATTTTGTTTGGCAAGTAATTTTTGTCAGCAATTTTCAGACAATAAAATAGCTAAAATCGCCTGCACAACAGCTGTATTTTAGCCCAATCTAGCGACTTCTTACGATTTTTACTTCAAAATTGTGATTTTTGAGCGTTTTTAGTACCCGATCCCCTACATCTGCTGTAGAATTTAGGCTCAGACCCCCGGTCGGCGGCAGACCCCCAACCCCCGTCCCACCATCGGCAGAAAACCTGTTACATATACTGTATGTACTACTGTACGTACATTATGGGATTTTTAGACAAAATAGTCTTTAGTTTAAATTGCCTGACCACGTTCGAATTTCAAAAAGTCTACAATTGAAGTTCAAACAAACGACACATTAAACTAACCGAAAAGATTCATATTTTTGGCCTCCATAAAACAAACAAAACAGAATTTCTAAGACCCACCTCTCACTTATAGGAAAGGAGATGTCGGGCGATTTGGTGACCGTAAGAGTGAGCGGTGCAGATGAGCTGGACTTTCGGACCAGCAGACTCAATACTGTGGCCAACACAATGAACCCAATCAGCAGAGACAGACCAATCAGAAAGCGACGGTGCTTGCAGATCTTTCCCAAACACCCGGTTCCACGTTCATCATCGAACGTTGTCATGGTGCTCCAAGAAAAGGTTGAAAGTGTTGTGCTGGGGGCATACCCGGCCGGCCGTTTACGCTATAAATTAGTTTATTAATTAGTTTAATACAAATCAGTAGTTATTTGATTCTTGCTTTAATAGTAGACCTGTATTAACGCTTAGTACAGTCAGGAACTTAACGCCGTTTATGGTACAGACACCATATATGACACCGGTACTTAGGTTAGTAGTGGCACCATATATGGTAGCCCCACACATGGGCTAGCATTTCGGCTGAGCGAGTGGTAAGCCAAAAAGTCCGATTTTTAGCTTATTTTTCATTAAAATAAGTTAAATTAAGCTATTCTGATTCTGAGCTCATTTACACCTAATGCAGGCATATTTTTATCATAATTTTCTATACAAAATTCTTCCAAAAAATTCCTGACGGGTTTAGCGGCCGGCTGAGGGGGATAGGTCAGAGCCTGAGGGGGCGGGCAACCCCCTTTTGCCCATGTCTGGGTACCCCCAGGTTCGGGGACTGTGGTGGTGCCATATATGGTACGAAATCTGAACTGAGAATTTTAGGGTACTTCGATTGCATTATTTTCGATTTATGCTCATTCTGTCAAACGTTTCTACATACAGAAAAGCTTCCCAGACTGGTTGCAGGGATTTATTCAATTAATTGTGCTGCATGGTAATAAGAAAACGTGACAGTACTGTACGTACTGCCCATTTATCGGGACGGGGGTAAACCGAAAACGACGTCGCCTTAGGGCGAGCGGATCCTCAACAAACGACGCAAAAGGATTTTTGGGGGAGGGGTCCGAAAAATAGGGATTTTGGAGCGACGACGTTTATTGACGGCCCCAAGCAGAGTATCTTAAGTGAGTTAAAGAAGAAAAATATCGAAGCCGTGTTAACGTCTCCTTGCTACCACTAAAACCCGTCGCATTAATGTCTCAAAATAGTCGGCGAAGAATAAAAGCAGGCGCGTTTGAAGGACTGCCTGGTCTGGCGTGCGGCTTACGGGTTTGCCGAAATCAAAGTCCAAAAGTAATTAATCATGTCCAAAACAGTGAGTGACCTAGTCCGGCAACTGGGCACAAAGTGGGCAATTGTCTGCGGTACCAAATCTTCTGTCGAAATGCCCGTAGACCAACTAGGCCCAGACCTCTTTTGCTTAAGCATTGCATTTGTAAAATACACAGTTAGGTAAATTGATTTTCGGATTTTTGAAATAATTTTCTTACAGTCTCTGAAATATTAAAAGTCGCAAACATTTTCTCAAAAATTACCTGACCGAAAAATCAGAGAGGGTCGGAAAAATATCGTCTCAGAGGAGGTGTAGCCGAGCGGGGGTTTGGTCTAAGCCGGGTTGGGAGGACAGAGCCCCCCGACCCCCGTTACATGTATGCATGCAGAACTGTCATGATTACTTGATATTTCATTCATTTCTCTTGTTTTTGCCTAATTTTTCCTACCTACAGTACATCCGCTGCAAAGTGGGTGTACCCTCCCTGAGCCCCCTGTGTACGCCACTGATTTTGAGGCAGAAATGCTGGAAAAACAAAATCTCTCAATGTCCGCCGCTTGAAACCTTGGATAGCTTTGAAATTGAGTTACTTAGGCCATTTTACAGTCAGGCACTTAACGCCGTTTAAGGTACCGACCCCGTATAAGGTGCCCGTACCATATATTGTACCACTACCATAGTACCGGCACCATATATGGTACCAGTACCATATACATATGGTATCATCGTCACCATCTTTGGTACCCCCCGTTCGAGGCCTGTGGTGGTACCATATACGATGTCGGTACCATAAACGGCGTTAAGTGCCTGACTGTTTTAAGGGTTTATGAGGGTATTTACAGTACTACATACTGCAGCAAAAACATCGATATTTTAGGATTCTGTTCGAAATTTTATCGACTTTTGCTGGTCAAACACACATACAGTACACAAAAATACACATTTTGAGTACTGTTTGTGTATGGTAATGTGTACATGTATACAGGTTGGAAAGTCCGTCACAGGTTAGAGGTCACATTTCCCCCATGTACTGTACAGTACTGTTTATATCAAGAAACTTCCTGACTTAGCAAAGTAAAGTCGACCTTTTTACCTTAGTCGAGACTTCTTTGACGGGTTGTCTTTTGCTAATTTTTCTTCTCGGGACCTCTTCCTCCTCCTCCTCCAGCAGATCTATTGTCGACGGCGTTCCGGTACTCAAATTGGACTGGGAAACGGACAAATGCTCACATGCCGGCACCAGATGCGTTCCGATCGTACTAATTGCGCCCTCATTAAACGCTTGATGATCGTCATCGGCCGGACCGCCCAATACCGTAACCAAATCGGCCGCTCTAACAGGCACATTTTTACCATTTTTGGGGTTTCGGATGTGAAGCACTGTATTGTAATCCAGCATCCCACCTGCGATCGCTTGAGCCATCGTATCCAGTTGATGTTTGGGAAGCGATTTCACGAAATCGTTCAGGTAGGCGCTAGAGACCGGATTCGACTCGCTGCTGGTGGTTACGGTAGTTTTCGTCTCGGGACCCCAACTGGCTGAGCGCGCCCGCGTTCGCTTCTCGCATGACTCCACGTCTAGCAGCACCGACATTTTGGTGTTTTGGTTTAGAGAGAGCAGTGATAGGGAGCTTGTTGTACATTAAAAGGTAAGAAATTTGATAAGTCTTCAAAGGCGGGGAAGGTGGGTTAAAGCGGTGGGTAAACAAATGCGCTAATGCAAGATGCCTAGCCTACTGCACTTTGACCTGGCCTAGTTGTGGGCGAAGGCTGGGAATACCTACACACATACGTACGTACAATTTAGTAGATTACAATTTCACTACTGTATTTCCAGTAGCGTACCCAGGGGGTGTAGGTACTGTTGTTTGGGTATGGGATTTTCAGGAATCCGTTCGGTATGGTTAGGTATTTTTCGGCATACCCAGGAATCGGTTCAGTATGGGTAGGTATTCGCAAAAATACCGGTATACCTGAAAATGTTTTACAAAGTCAAAACACTAAATTGCCCATTTATAAGGCCTTCCATTTATTTAGTCATTTCCTTGGCCTTTCATTTAGGCTAGAAAATTCATCAAAAGCAATGGGATTTACAGTTTTTTGGATTCATTTTATTTATTTATTTATTTCATGCTCAGGATGCTTTTTTGAAAATTACATTATCAAACATTTTTCTTACCGTTGTCCGGCAGAAGACCAACCAGGTTTGTTCAAACTATTAAAACTGTCAATTTTATGCTCAGAATACCCTTTAAATGCTTTTGAACATACATGTAACAGGGGGGTCTGGGGGGGTCTGCCCCCACCCGACGTAGGCCAGATGTACCCCCCAGATGGGGACCCCCCGAGACGATTTCACCGACCCACCTCCGATTTTTCTGGCTAGTAAATTTTCGAGCAAATTTTTGCAATTTTTTTCACTTCCACACACAAAAATTGCCAAAATCGCCTGCGAAACAGCACTTTTTAGCTGTATTTCAGCCCAAATTAGCGATTTTTGGCAATTTTTAGCCAAAAAATTGCGATTTTTCTCGATTTTTGAGCGTTTTTCAGTGCCCACCCCCCTCCCCCAAAATTTTGGCTCAGACCCCCCCCGGCCGGCGCCAGACCCCCCAACCCCCCCTCCCCCCATCGGCGGATGACCTGTTACATGTATGCTTTTGAAGGTAATTTTTGCAAACGTCTCTCGCCCTGGAACAACCACACAACTTCAAAATTTTACACCCCCTTTTGCAGAATCCTGGGCACGCTACTGTTAGTTTTCATCATGTTTATCTGCCTGCTGCAGTACAAGTACAAATTGCCACACCAAATTCAAGCCAATTGTTTTGCGATGGTATAAACCATACATGTAACAGGGGGTCAGGAGGGTCTGCCCCCACCCGACTTAGGCCAGACCCGACCCCCGGATAGGGACCTCCTCCAGACGATTTTTCCTACCCCCTGATTTGCTGGCAAGTAATTTGTCAATTGTAAAAATTTGCTCAAAAAATTGCTTGCCAGCAAATCGGGGGTAAGAAAAATCGTCTGGAGGTCCCCATCCGGGTGGTCTGGCCTATTAGTCGGATGGGGGCAGACCCCCAGACCCCCTGTTACATGTATGGTTTATACTTGACATATACTGTACAATCTACAGGGGAAATGTGACCTCTCCCCTGTGACGGATTTTCCAACTTGCTCCTACTGTTGTTTGTGCATACATATGCACATTTACTATACACAAAAATACATCGTTGTTTTTCCAAAGTGTACACACATAGATGCTGTGAAAATTCTGATACACGTTACCATACACAAACAGTACTCAAAATGTGTATTACCAGCAAAACTCGATAAAATTTCAAAAAGAATAATAGAATTTAGATGTTTTTACTGCAGTAATAAACAGTAGATATCCTCATAAACCTTTAAAATGGCCTGAGTAACTCAATTTCAAAGCTGTCCAAGGTTTCAAGCAGCGGACATTGAGAGATTTGATTTTTCTAGCATTTCTGGCTCAAAATCAGTGGTTTACCTTGTCAAAAATAAAGGTGATGCCATCTGAACATAAAAGCACGATTGTATAGCTAGTATTAAGGTGTTCATTGTGTTTCCTTAATTGAGGCGACTGTAATCCATGACATGACTCCCTTGTTGGTAGTATATGTTGCGGGCCAATCGGTGAATCGCGATCTCAAGGACGCAACCGCTCCGTAGCCAAGCTTTATCGCAGACTCCCTCGCACCAATCGCACACAGCACACAGCAACTTAATCAGACCATGCCATCCATCAAAATACTAACATTTTCCAGACCGGTTGAAACATTCACAACACAGACTTAACCTTTCCATCACACACTCAACATCCTTCCCCTACAAAGCATGCGTCCTCGCATGACCTAGCCTACTAGCTACTAACACAAAATCTGGACTAAAAGCTTAATTGTCATTGCCAACCGAGATCGGGCAGACATGTTAAGTGGGGGGTCAGCGGAATCGGCCGGCATGGTGTGCGTTGGATATGCCTATGGCCCCAAAGTAAAACCCTAAAACAGTTCCGCCCAATTCCCTCTGGGTAGCCAGCAATGGCCATCCATGGTTCTCTCTGATGGGACCATTTTCCATAGTAAAACTCCAAAACACCCCTAACGGAAATGGGCGTTTCTCAGGGGGCCGAGTTAGCTGAGACACGTGCTAGCCAGCGTTCGAAAGCTCACATCATGGGCTTTCAGAATCTGCAATAAAATTTATGGTGATTTTTGTTGTATCAAAAATAATCGATCGCAAAATATCGATTGATCACGATTTTATCGGTTTTCAGCATCTGACTAAAGTAGCTACAAAGGAAAATGGGATGACCAAATTGAGGTTTTCTGGTACGTCAAATTCATTGGCGACGCCCATTTACAGCTACGATCACTTGATCAGTCGATAATCGATATTCGATCGATTATCGATTTTTTGCACTGCATATGACCCAACTACACAGGCTATGATGTTAGTGGTTTCCGGGCATGCTGATTTCAACCACGATGTCGGTTTAGAGCTATCATCGCGTTTTAGTTCGATAATCAATATCGATTGATTATCGATTTTTTACTGTGCAGATAAATAAACAAAACACATAAGCTATAATGTTAGTGGTTTTTGGGCATGCCGATTTCAACCATCATGTCGGTTTAGAGCTATCATTGCGTTTTAATTCGATAATCGATATCGATTGATTATCGATTTTTTGCTGTGCAGATAAACAAAACACATAAGCCCATAATGTCACTGGTTTTCGGGCATGCCGATGTCAACCATTATGTCTGTTTAGAGCTATCATCGCGTTTTAATTCGATAATCGATATCGATTGAATATCGATTTTTTGCTGTGCAGATAAACAAAACACATAAGCTATAATGTCAGTGGTTTTCGGGCATGCCGATTTCAACCATTATGTCGGTTTAGAGCTATCATTTCAGTTTAGATCGATTATCAATATCGATTGATTATCGATTTTTTCTGTGCAAATGATTGAACCACATAGGCTTTTTTTGTGGTTTTTTGGGCATTCCGATTTCAACCATGATGTCGTTTTAGAGCTATCATCGCAGTATAGTTCGATTATCGATTGATTGTCAAGAATCGATTTTTGTGGAATATGTGAAATAATACAACTTCCGCCTTATGCTTTTTCTTTGAATTACTTGTTGTAGCTAAGCTGGTGTCCGTTTACCCATAGTGAATGCATCAATCAATATATGGGCATTTTGAATATTTCAACTGTGTTTAGAATAACTATATTCTAATAGGAAAGAAAACATTAGGCACAAGAAGTATATCGAAGGGCGCCTGATTAAAGTGGGTTTCGGTACAGAACACAAAAAGAAAGCAAGACTTCAGAACAATCTATTCTAAAATATTTGGACTGTATACTACATGCTCCAAAGCAATCAGAGTTTTGTAGTACATAAACTAGTAATGGGCCAGGAGCCTATAACGCTATTCTATATTGATAATCGAACTATACTGCAATGATAGCTCTAAAACGACATCATGGTTGAAATCGGAATGCCCAAAAACCACTAAAAACATAGCCTGTGTTGTTCGATCATTTGCACAAAAAAAAACGATAATCAATCGATATTGATAATCGAATTAACTGCAATGATAGCTCAAAAAAGACATAATGGTTGAAATCAGCATGCCCAAAAACCACTGACATTATAGCTTATGTGTTTTGCTTATTTGCACAGCAAAAAATCGATAATCAATCGATATCGATGATCGAATTAAAATGCGATGATATCTCTAAACCGACATAATGGTTGAAATCGGCATGCCCAAAAACCACTGACATTATAGCTTATGTGTTTTGTTTATCTGCACAGTAAAAATCGATAATCAATCGATATCGATTATCGAATTAAAACGCGATGATAGCTCTAAACCGACATTGTGGTTGAAATCAGCTTGCTCGAAAACCACTGACATCATAGCCTGTGTAGTTGGGTCATCTGCAGAGCAAAAAATCGATAATCTATCCAATATCGATTATCGACTGATCAAGTGATCGTAGCTGTAAATGGGCGTCGCCAATGAATTTGACGTACCAGAAAACCTCAATTTGGTCATCCCATTTTCCTTTGTAGCTACTTTAGTCAGATGCTGAAAACCGATAAAATCGTGATCAATCGATATTTTGCGATCGATTATTTTTGATACAACAAAAATCACCATAAATTTTATTGCAGATTCTGAAAGCCCATGATGTGAGCTTTCGAACGCTGGCTAGCACGTGTCTCAGCTAACTCGGCCCCCTGAGAAACGCCCATTTCCGTTAGGGGTGTTTTGGAGTTTTACTATGGAAAATGGCCCCATCAGAGAGAACCATGGATGGCCATTGCTGGCTACCCAGAGGGAGTTGGGCCGAACTGTTTTAGGGTTTTACTTTGGGGCCACAGGGATGTCCAACGCACACCATGCCAGCCGATTCCGCCGACCCCCCACTTAACATGTCTGCCTGATGGCTGCCTGATTTCGGTTGGCAATGACAATTAAACTAGTACAAGGTACGGTACAATGAATAACATAAAGAATATATAGAAAACAATCTACTGTAACTATACAATGCACAGATTAAACTGACTACCAATAATTGACTAAATAAATGAAATAAATGACTGAAAGCTATCCTAAGAATATAATGAAATACTATGACAATAGGCATGAATACAGTGGATACTATGAGATAATATGACGACAAGTACAGATAACAAATATAAATAGGATCATCTAACTTTCTTGATCGTCATTGTCGCCATCTTCCGGTTGCGAATCGCGATGGAATCCATCATCACTGTGCATTCCGACATCCCCTCTTTGTTGAGAAAGCGCTCCGTGCGCCAAGTCCCGGACTGATGGTAGCTGAATGGACTGGGGTTGCTGTGAGTATGGTGGTGGTAGCATGGCTTGTTGTTCGAGAGCCTGAATTCGCTGCCGCAGTGCCCGATATCGATCTGAGTTGTGACCGATCCGATTGTCGAACTCGTGGTTCACAGCAACTTGGTCCTCCGTGTCGTTCCGATCACGACATTGCTCGAGATGGAAAAGTTGGTCGACTCTGAGTCGCAGGCCAGCAAGATCACGAGTGACCTGATCCATCTGGGTTTGCAGACCACCCACTGAGGCATTCAACTGCCTCACTTTCCGTTGTTGTCGTTTAACTCGACCATGCAAATAGCATGCTGGCTGCAGAATCGTCATTTGCTCATCACGCAAAAACAAAATCAGAACAACCATGACCAGCACGAAGCTTAGCAGCCACACACTGTAGTGTTGCCATATCCAAGTAAGAGCCAAGACAACTGCTTGTACCAGACCTGTCGGAGAATCAGACGACTCATTGGCCGACACGATTGGCAATGAAAGGAAACAGCCAATCAATCCTGAGGTCACGGAAGTCGTGGGTACAACAAAAGCACCACTTGCAGTTGCTCTAGATCGAAGGTTATACCGTGTTTGATTTGGGTTTGGCATTTGACAAGTCTCATCTGCCTTTGCTTGGTGTAAGTCCGGTGTACAGTTCTGTTTGGAAGAAACGTCTCGGTCAGTTAGTGCTTTGGTCAGTGCACCTGACTCAGTCTCAGTCCCTTCACCTAACAAAGCAAAATGCAACAATTGACACCATGTCTGCACTTTTGTCCACCATGTCAATTGACACCATGTCAGCATTTGCTGCATTTGCATGGCTATATCATACAAGTCCTTTTGTGAAATAGGGTAGGCTGGCCTCTTCTGCGAGAAATATACCAGTACCTCAATGACTCTAATACAATAAACGAAACCGAAACGACTCAGCGAGACGCCTACCTAGCCTTTCCTACACACGCTACTAGACCTGCGTCCGTCCGACCAAAGGCCCAGCTATTACAGCCACAGTGTAAAGCGGGCCGCCCAACCACTCCACAGCTCGTCTTTTTCTTTTATCATTAATGAGAGGCAAACAAAATTCAACGGCAAAAGTAGTCACGTGACTGAACAGAACTGGCAGTGAGCATACAACCTGCGCATCAAGCGCAAATTAGCGCACATTAAGAAAGTTCAAATTACCGATTTGACACTCCCACCGACAAAGGTGGAAGCGTCACAAGTACCCGGTTAGCGAACAGACAACAAGCAATACAAAAGACCTAGGCACCGGACCATACTAGAAAAAATCGTCACACGTCCACTCCTGACTGGGTTGGGAAGCACACACAGCATGAGATCTAAAAATAGCGAATGGCGAGTGGGTGGAGGGCCTAGGGCGCTCAACGGCCGGCTCAGTAAAACGCTTGATAACCACAGTCTCAGTACCAAATCGCCTAGAAGCAGACTGACGCATAGAGCTACACGAACAAGAATTACAAGTCGGAGGAGGGCCTAAGTCCATGCACTGATTACTATAAAACCGGGTGTGACCAAAGCGGTGGCATATACAGTACAGTAGGGCTGGCTAGAAAAACTACTACACTGCTGGCGACAGGACGACTGGCGGTGCTGCTGATGCCAATCCGACTGACGTTGAGGGGGCGGAGTCTGACGGTAGGTTTGCATCGAACGCTCAGGAAATCGACGCCGAGACACCCGCACTTCTTCCTGCGCCCGACCTTGACTGTGCCATTTGCCCGCGTCTCGTTGTTTTGCGACCACCCGACGTCTCCTTCTGGCCTGCGAACGCGACTCTTGAGGTGGGTAGCGGGGCGGCATCTGCCGCTGACCTCGCACCACAGGACGAGGGGAGGCTCGTCTGATACTAAACCAATCAACGCATCAATTCGGTTAATGAGATCACTGGTCATCGACAGGACCCTCCAATGGCACGAGTAGCTTTACAGCGCGAGTCAGAACCTTGCCATTGGATGTCCGAACAGACACAGAACGGCATTTGCCATCTCTGCTAGGCGTCAATTTGACAATTTTGGCTAAACTCCATTTAGCACGCGGCAATAAACTGTCTTTAAGCAAAACCACAGTGCCTACAAGCGGTTCAAGGGGTACCGAGCCCCGTCCTTTCTTCGCCCAAGTTTTAGCTTGTACATCTCGCAGGTTTATTAGGTAATTTGCCTGCCACACTCGCCAAAGATAATTTAGCGTTTTTTGAGTGAGCCGCCAATACTTTTCAAACTGCTCAGCTTTCTTGGTCGTTTTAGAAGGCGGTTGGAACTCGGGGTCGTCTTCTGTAGGCAACTGAGGCATGACCTCAGGGCTCCCGCCCAGAAGGTGCATAGGTGTGAGGATGTGTTCTAAAGATGCGTCAACAGCCACCAGCGGGCGACAATTAATGAGCCGTTCGATCTCTACAATCAGAGTTTGCAGCTCTTCTACAGAAATTAAGCGTTTTCCTAACACTCTCTTGAGCGCTCGCTTCACTGACTGTATAAGTCGTTCGTAAAATCCCCCATCCAGGGGGATAATGACGCAATAAATTTCCAGGTAACACCAAGTTCAGTTAAGTGTTTCTGCACCTTGCTCTCTCTCAAGCACGTTTGGTTCCACAAAAATGCGAGAGACAATTTTGCTAGTTTAAACTGACTGGCGTTATCAGAAAGAATCAGTTTGGGTACCCCTCTTCGAGCACAAAACCGTCGAAAAGCCTGGAGAAATTCATTGGTAGAACATGCCAGCACAACCTCCAGGTGGATAGCGCGAGTGACTGCACAAGTGAATAAGCAGATCCACACTTTGCTAGTAGCCTGCTCTCGAGTGACATTCAGAGGCCCTAAATAATCGATGCCGACTGTGCTAAACGGCGACTGGCGGGTAACACGAAAATTAGGCAAATCGGGAAAGGGCGGCGGCCGGTATGCCCCACCTTCCTGGCGTCGACAGACAGGACATCGATGCAAAACCGAGCGGACCTTCGAACGTCCCTGGGGGATCCAAAACTGAAATCTGATCTGAGACAGCGTAACGCTTAACCCAGCATGCAAATTGCGTTCGTGCATTGTACGAATGACTAATTCGGTGAACGGATGATCTCGCGGCCAAAACTGGACCTAAATGCGTGTTCTGCAAGTCAGATCATTACACTGACCAGTGTACTGTCTACAGCGATTTCAAGCAGAGGCATAGCTTTGCTAAGTCAAGCAAACTTTGCTTTCGTTGTTTGCGTTCGGACCACACAATAAAGACGTGTCCTCAGACAAGAAGAAAGGACGACGCAGGTTCGATTCCTGCTCTGGGCACCACATGTGAAATAGGGTAGGCTGGCCTCTTCTGCGAGAAATATACCAGTACCTCAATGACTCTAATACAATAAACGAAACCGAAACGACTCAGCGAGACGCCTACCTAGCCTTTCCTACACACGCTACTAGACCTGCGTCCGTCCGACCAAAGGCCCAGCTATTACAGCCACAGTGTAAAGCGGGCCGCCCAACCACTCCACAGCTCGTCTTTTTCTTTTATCATTAATGAGAGGCAAACAAAATTCAACGGCAAAAGTAGTCACGTGACTGAACAGAACTGGCAGTGAGCATACAACCTGCGCATCAAGCGCAAATTAGCGCACATTAAGAAAGTTCAAATTACCGATTTGACACCT